>SNQJ01S0186015.1:36945-50295 GCA_010110895.2 Picea sitchensis | reverse complement strand
CATAATGATGATGTCATCTTATTACATGATTCCTTGATCACATGTATAGACTAGGTATTGAATATATTAATGCCTTTTGCTGTGATTGGTTTGTGTTGTTGTGATTGAACGACACAAGAGCATCAGTGCAGAACAAGGAACAACAGAGATTAAAAGGAGAGCGTTCATAAGGTATGTCCACTATCCATTTCTCTTAGCTCGTTCAATAGCTAGATCTAGGGAAAGAGTAGTATTCTGTTACGGTTTGTTCCAGATCTAGGTGGATCTGGGGAGATTGGTCTGTGTCCGCACTCCATAAACACTAGGTGTAGGCCAAGGAAAGGAGGAATCATGAGCTCAAAATAATTATCCCCCATAACCTTGGTGATGGTGTACAACCCATAAAGGAGTGGGTGAATCTTTCGATGGGGTCTTGTAAGGTGTTCTTTCTGCAAGTGCAACCAAACTTTTTCGCCCACCTAAAACTTATGTGGCACCCGATGTTGATCATGGCACTATTTGTAATTGTCATTGGACTTTTGTAGGATATCCTGAACCTATTGGCGGATGTGTTGGATCTACTCAATGAACCGGGTGGCTTTGTCAGGTTTAGTTGGAGCAGGAGATGAGTCGGTCGAGGTGACTACAAGGGGAAGTGAAACATCTATGGGACCCAATGGTTGGAATCCCAACCCCACCTGAAAGGGGCTATGGTTGGTTGAGCTATGCAGGGCTCGATTGTAGCTATGTTAGACATAGGGACGGCTCTCATCCCATGTGCAAGGGTTCTTTGAATTATACATGTGAAGGATATGAAAAATCATTCGATTTACAACCTCGGTTTGGACATCTGTCTGGGGGTGGAAGGCCGTGGATTTGGTGAGCTTGGTGTCCAACAATGACTAGAGGCTCGACCAGAATGTATTGAGAAATTGACTATCCCAATCTAGGATAATGGTTTGTGGGAGTCCAAAATGTACCCAGACTCATTCAAAGAAGATCTTGGCAGTGGCCTCTGCTGTGATGCTCTTCTTGCAGGCAACCAGAATCGCCATCTTAGGATCAACAACCATAAAAAAACAGTCATTTCCCCGCTTGGTGGATGGGAAGCCCGACATGTAGTCCATTTAGATGGATTCCCATGGCCTATCAGGAGTAGGAAGAGGGGTGTACAGGCCCTGTTTCATAGTAGTTGGTTTGGAAATAGCGCAGGCAGTGCATGACCTGAAATACTTGTTGACCTCCTGTCAAAGTTACAACCAGCAGAAATGTTTTTGTAGAATCACTATTGTCTTTTCGATGCCAAAGTGTCATGCCAACCGATTGTAGTGGGATTCCCAGATCATCTTCATTCGCTCGCTTGAAGGAACATAGATATGGCCCAAACAACACAACAACCCATCCTGAAGATGGAAATTATCGACAACTATGTTTGCACCCAACATTTGGTAGGTTGTGGTGAATTTTGGGTCTGTCTCATAGAGGTGGGGCCATCCAGAGGTCTCATGGCCGCAAGCATCTAGCACCGTGGTGAGTGTCGTGATTGGCAGTCTGCTGAGTCAATCAGAGATGCGATTGGTGCTTCATGTTTTATACTTGATGTTGAGGTGGAATTGCTGCAAGTATGTGGGTCACTTTTGATGGCAGTCATTCTGCAATTTTCCTTGTGTCTGCATGAACTACATTGGCTTATGATCCGTGTGGATGACTATCTCCTTCCCAAGAATGTAATTTCCCCACTAGTGGCAGGCTTGCACAATGGAGTACATTTCTTTGTCATAAGTAGGGTACTTACGAACAACATCGTATAGTGTCTCACTATTATATGCCATGGGGTGGCTGTGCTGAGTGAGAACGGTGTCCATAGCATAGTCTGAAGCATCTGTCTCGATCTCAAAGGGTTGTTACAGGTCTAGTAGTGAAAGCACTGGGGATGAGCACGCACTGCTTCAAATCATCGAACGCTTGTTTTTGAGACCGAACCCATGCAAATTTATCCTTACCACCACCCTTGGTTATTTGGTTGAGGGCCCATGCAATATGGGAGAATCCCAACACGAACCTGCAATAGAAATTGGCAAGGCCTAAGAAGCTCCGAAGTTCAGTGAGTGTGGTTGGGGCTGGCCATTCACGGATGACTTGGATCTTGGTTGGATCCACATGTATTCCATATTGATCAATGATGTAGCCTAGGTAATGGACCCTATCCATGCCGAAGGAGTATTTTTCCAAGTTGGTGTATAGCTTGTGCTGCCACAGGGTGTGCAGAACTTGTTGAATATGCTGCAAGTGTTCAGCCCAAGTCTTGTTGTAAATGAGAATGTCATCCAGATACACCACTACAAAAGTATTGGTGAATGGTCATAGGATATCATCCATAATCCTCATGAAAGTGGTCGAAGCATTTTTCAAGCCAAAGGGCATGACCAACCATTCAAAAATGCCTTCCTTTGACTTGAAGGCAGTCTTCCATACATCTGTCTGTTCTATCGGGACCTGGTGGTAGACAGACTTCAAATCAATTTTACTGAAGTATTTGGTCCATGTGAGTTGATCAAGGAGGTCATCAATTCGGGGAATCGGGTACCGGTTTCTAGTTGTGATTTTATTCAGAGTCCTGTAATCAATGTAGAGTCGCCAGGTTCCATCTTTCTTCTATACCATCACAATTGGGCTCCCGCAAGGTGATGAGTTGGGATGGATGTGCCCCTTGTGGATCAGTTCTTGGGTTTGTCACTTGATATCCTCATTCTCTAACAGAGAGCACCAATAGACTGGCCCATTGGGAAGCGGTGCGCTAGTCATATCGATGGGGTGCTTGACCTGGCAGTGCAGAGGTACCTCGGTAGGTGAGGAGAATATATTTGAGTACTCTTCCACGACCTTATCTACTTTCTTCTACTGTGTGGAGAGGTCGGTCACAAAGGCCCTGGATGTGGCTGTGATCTTTCTCTTATTCTGAGAGGGAATCACAAAGAAGACAAAATTCCCCGTCTGAGAGATGACCTTCCTGCATTTCTTAGCAAAGATCAAGGAAATATCACTAGGTGGGACTGCCTCGGGTATCCTGTACAATTTACTGTTCAAAGTAATAATAACACTACGAGTCCTAGACTCATATACAACATGACGTTTCCATAAATAAGGTTGGCAGAAAAGAACATCAAAAACTTCGAGAGGAGCAACATCACACAATACCTCGTCTTTGAAGGACTTGATGTCATATGATAGTCAACGCTGTTGGATGACGCGGAGATCGCTTCCTTGGCAGAGCCATCCAATGGTGTAGGGTTGTGGGTGTGGTGTTTTTGGCAGGGCCAGCCACTTGATGACCTCTGCTAAGATGAGGTTCTTCTGGCTACCGCTATCAATGATGAAGTGCAGTGGGGTTCCTTTTACCCACATCCGTGAATGGAAGAGGCGCTCTCCTTCTTCTGGCTCGTCTGGCTCACCAGGTTGGAGCTTGGTGGTAGAAACGATGGCACTAGGTTCCACATCAATGATCCATCTTCCTATTTTTTGTTCTGTCTCAGAGTTAGAATCCGCATATGATTAAGAGGCTTTCACTTCGACCACCAACGACTTCTTTGAGAGACAATCAACAGTGTTATGCCAAGGGCTCTTATGGAAGTCGCACCACTTCCCAGTATCTTTCTTTGTCATTCCAGTGTCCTTCTTTGCTTGCAGCTTGGACTGGTTGTCCTGATACTGCCCATATTTTCTCTGTACTTTTTTCTATGGGTTGGGGCTGCCCTTTCCTAGCTTTTGTTGTGAGGGGTTCCCAGGCCCAAATTGTTGCATCTTTTGTTGGAGCTTCTGCTCGATTTTGACGACATATCGGTAGGTCGCTCCTAAGGATGAGATGTCCAGAAATTCCATTTTATTCTACATGTATCTATGTAGAGCACCACGATACTTGAGCACCAGATGTCACTCTGAATCTTTGATACCCAGATTGGTGCACAAGGTATGGAAGATATTTGTGAAATCTGGCACTGTTTGGTCTCTTTCTTCCTGCAGTGTGGTCCATTTAGAATACAAGTCATCGTAACTTCTGACAGGGTAGTATTGTTCCTTAATAGAATCCCTGAAGGATTCCCAGGTGGTAGTGACTGTAAATAATGAGGGTTCCTCTATTTCTTGTTGCTCACAGAAAGTTTCCCACCAATATTTGACATGGGGAACGGGTTTGAGGAGCGCAAAAGTAATCTTTTCTCTATTCGAAAAGTTATGGACAGAAAAATGCCCTTCTAGCATATTCAACCACTTTTCTACAACATCTGCATCTATATGACCTTCAAATATAGGAATATCGAAGTTTATTTGTACCTTGAAGGGGGTGGCGCCTCCACTCGAAGAAGATGTGTCGCCTGTTGGTAGTCGTCGAAGGATTTGCGCGAACCTATCCATCATCTCGTTCCTCTGTTGCGTGAGGGATTCCTCAATCAACAGTTTGAAAGGATATCCTATCCCTTAATATTTATTTTATCCTACCATGAGAGGTCGCTTGGGTGTTCGAGAGCTTTTGTCTTCAAGAGAAACAAGCTCAAGACCCAACTCTTTGTACTCCGACCTCGTTGGGGACATGCATTAAGACGACAAGGAGAAGACTGCTCTGATACCACTGATTTAGATTTTATGAGAAGAATAAAATGAATACAGATTATTAATAGGTGCTTAACACAGAATAACAGAGATACAGTAAAACAAGTTTTCTATTCAGTAATGAAATAAGCTGAAACTGTAAAATGCAGCGGAAACAAGCTTGTTGGAATGGTGGTGGCTTATCTCTAAGAAGAGATGTGACAGATGCGCTCATTCGCAAGAAGATGATTAAAATGAGGCTATGAAATCCTTTTTACCATAAGCAGGAATGCCAAAAACTATAGACATCCAAAAACCTAACCCTAGGAGATGAAGCGCCAAAATTCATGTGGGCCCAGTTTGGGTAAGTTAGTACATCAACTTCCCGGTGTCGTAACTTTTGCATACGATCTCCGTTTTAGGCGTATGATAGCCCGTTGGAAAGGTATAATCGAGGAGATTCATTTTAGGCACAATATATTAGGCACTTCAATATTGAAAACCTTTTTTGTTTTTCCAAAAAACATCATTTAGGGCTTCAAAACGGCTCCGAAAGTGAAAACTGCTAAAAATAGTAAATTACCAAAATTGCCAGAAAATTGTTTTGAGCTAGTTGGAAAAGGTGGGTGGCCACCGATATACACCTATATCACCTTTGAAATTTATTTTAGATACCCAGGTAAACAATTCCCATTGTCTCTCTGCACCAAGAGAACTTCACAACACTCACAGACTTGGTCAACGAGTCTGTTATTTTTTCCAACGTGTCTACTTTTTCCAGCAGCTCCTTGTTTTTGTCCACCATGTCTCTCACAAAATGGTATTGTACATCAATGTTCTTATTCTTAAAATGATAATTTGGGTTCTTTTCCATAAATATTGCACTTTGACTGTTGCAACTTATCTTCATAACTCTCTTCTCAAACCTGATTCTTGAACATAGCCTTTGCAACCATATTTCTTATTTTCTTTCATGAGTGAATACCATGTATTCATCTTCTGTTGTTGACAAGACTAGGACCTCTTGTCGCTTAATCATCCAGTTGATTTCTCCAATGAACATTTTTATCACATATCCACTGGTCGACCGTCGTCGATCTAGATCTCCAGCCCAGTCAGCAATCCATGTACATTAAATTCACTGTCACCTCTAGGTTTTCCTTGATAGCATATAGCATAATATTTTCCACAAAAATACCTGAATACTCTCTTGACAATTGTCTAGTGCTCCTTCCTAGGTGTCGATATGTATCTTCTCAACACTCCCATTGCATGGGAAATGTCTAGTCAAGTGGAGACCATTGCATACATTATACTACCAACATCACTTGCATAGGGAACACATGCCATGTTCTCTATTTATTCATGTGTCTTTGGACACTGTTCAACACTTAGCCTTTCTCCCATTGGAATTGGAACCTTCACCGGTTTTCAATCCTGCATGTTCAAACGTTTCAAAATTGTTTCAATATACTTTGTTTGATTCAACCAGATCTTTCTAGCTGCTCGATCTCTCTTAATCTCCATTCCCATAATGAATTTAGCTACACCGAGATCCTTCATGTCAAACTTGGAGGATAGATGCTTCTTCACCTCCTTTATTGCATCCATGTTGTTTCCAATCAACAACATGCCATCGACATACAAAACTACATATATGAAACATGCACCTTCTTCCTTGGAATATATGAAGTGATCATATTTACTTCTCACAAATCCCAAACTAAGGATGTATGTCTCAAAATTTTGGTACCACATCCTTAGTGATTGATTTATACCATGAACGAATATTTTCAGTTTACACACCAAATCTTTCTTTCCCTTTACTACAAATCCTTCAGGTTGTTTCATGTAGATTTCCTCTTCCAGGTACCCATGTAGGAACGTTGTCTTCACATCCATTTTTTCTATTTCCAGATCAAATGTTGTATCCAGAGACATTATTACTCTAATGGAAGTTAATTTTGCAACAGGGGAGAAAATATCACCGAAATTGACTCCTTCGAATTGGGAATATCCTTTCTCTACCAGTCAAGATTTAAATTTCTCGACTTGACCTGTTGCATTCATATTCTTCTTGAATACCCATTTTCTATCGATAGGATTTCTTCCACTGGGAAACTTGACTAAGTCCCATGTCTCATTATTATGAAAGGATTGCATCTCCTCGACCATGGCGTCCTTCCATTATTTTCCCTCTGCTGAGTTGAATTCCTCCACGACCAAATTGGGTTCATCATCAGTGGCAGTTAACCTGAATGTGGAAAAAAATTCTAGGGGACTATACCTTTCGACTAGTTTTCTTACTCTTTCTGACCTCCTTACAACCAAAGTTGGTCGATCCAGCTCTTCCTCTATTTCAATCGACTTATGTGAATCATCTTCTTCGTTCTTTAGTTCAAACTACACCATCTCAAGATTATTCTCAATCTGAACAATTTCTTCATGCTCGATCTTACTTCCAACTTCTCTGATGACCAAATATCTACTATACACCATTTTCCTTGATGCAGGATCCTAGAGCTTATATCCTTTCATTCCTTCTTTGTGTCCAATGAAAATACATTTGACTTCCTTCTTGTCCATCTTGCTCCTCTTTTCCTTGGAAACATGCATAAATTCATTACAACCAAATAATTTGATATGTGAAATCGAAGGCTTCTTACTTGACAATACCTCATTTGGAGTCATGTTGACTAGAGCCGACAAAGGAGACATATTCAATAGATAGTTTGCACTGTCGACTGTCTCTGCCCATAATTCTTGTGCGATCCAAACACCAGTGAGCATGCTCCTTGCCTTGTCCATCAACGTTATATTTATTCTCTCAACAACTTCATTTTGTTGTGGGGTATATGGTGTGCTATTCCACACTACTTGCAGAACTGATAAAATTATTTTTCGCAGAATTCACCACCATTGTCAGTTTTCATAACCTTAATATTCTTATCTTTATGGTTTTATACAAGAGATTTAAACTCTTTGAATTTCTCGAAAACCTATGATTTATTCCTCAGGAAATATATCCATGTCTTCCTGGAAAAATCATCTATGAAGGAGACATAATACAAGGATCCACCAAGTGAAGGCACTGTAACAGGGCCAAACACATCACTATAAACCAACTCTAAAATCTCAATTTCCTTTGTCACTCCAAATGGGAACCTCACCCAACTTTGTTTTCCATATATACAATGTTCACAAAATTCGACTTCTAAATTACACTCAAGAAAGTATTCGACCATACCTTTATTGTTCACAGCTCAAAGTCCCTTTTATCCAATGTGTCCCACCCTCTCATGTCATAGCATGGTCAAGTCTAATTTATGATGACTTGTCAAGTTGATTTGAATCTACTCATCCCAAGTCGAGTCCAGTGGAGTCTAAGTCGAGTTGACTTCAAGAACAATGATGTTGTTGCATCTATTTGAGTCGACACTCCCTAAAAACTTGTATAGGGTTCCAATACGAACTCCTTTAATTAATACCATCACACCTCTGACCATCTTGTAGGAATCGTTCTGAAATAGAGTGTGCACTCCAACATCACTCATATTGTTGACAGATATTACGTTTCTTTCCAAACCCAGAATGTGTAGAACACCTAAAAGAGTTCTACTCCTCCCATCTTGCAGTATCAGTTGAAATTTTCCCCATATGACAATTCTAGTTGTCGAGTTGTCCCCCAATAACACGTCTCCTCTTTCATATCATTCATATTTGCAGAACCATTCTCTATGTGGTGTCATATGATAGGATGCTCCTGAGTCAATCAACCAAACATCTTGATCTGACTATGTACTGGTCGATGCCAAGTACACATTGCCTCCCTTATCTAGATTCATATTTCTCTTAGTCCATTTCTTCTTGTTGGATCCTGTACTGACTTCCATCGCCCTTAACTTACAGTCCTTTTTGTAATTCCCATATTTACCGCATTTCCAACATCTTCTTGTTGACTGAACCAGGGATTTAGATCTACCCTTCGACTTAGACTTTCTACCAGAGAATTTTCCTTTATCTCTATCAATCGATCGACCTCTCACAACTAAAGCATATTTAGTTGATCCTTCCATGTTCTTCCTTCTCATTTATTCCTACAGTAGATATGCAACTGCATCTTCTATCGCTAATGTGGTTGCATTACTCCCTATGTCCATGACTAAGCTATTCTTGGAGTCTTGCAAAGAACATAATAGGATTATAAATTTTTCCTCCTCAATGATTTTAATATCCACATAATATAACTGGCTTATAATGGTATTAAACGCATTTAAATGCTCATTCACCGAACTTCCATCACTCATTCTCATAAAATAAAATTTATTTATGAGAAACAACTTGTTTACCAGGGATTTCGATTGCTACACGATTCCCAACTTGTCCCACAGTTTCTTGGTCGAATATTCACCTCAGACATTCAACATCACCGAATCTGCAAGACAAAGTCGAATCATACCCCTTGCTCTTCTTTCTAGTTTCTCCCATTCTTCCATGGAAATACCTGTCAGCATGGTACCTGGACAGACTGTTGTCCATTGTTCTCTATCTACAATGATATCTTCAATTTTAATCTTCCAAATCTAGAAATTCTATCAATTGAATTTTTCGATCTCTATTCTCGAACTGCTCGTCATTCTTTAACACAATCTTTAGCACAATATTTAAATATTTATAACTTATGACTCTTACTATACCTGGGGTTTATCTCATATACAAGACTATTAATCCAATCTCTGATACCATATGTCAATAAATGAGACACACTTCCACGCTAAACCTAACAAAATAGAGAAAGATATATTTAATCGAGAAAGTAAATGACATAGAAAGCACACAGTACACAAAGATTTTACCCTTGAAACCCAAACCAGGAAAACCATCATTCCTTGAGCGTTCTGCTACTTGTTGTCTTATTCATTCAAAATAAAAGGTTACATGTCTAACCTTGGTCCACACCTAATACACAATTGACATCATGCCTTCTTGATTATGCAAGAAAAACCCTGCAACCAATTTGAATTACATCTACATGACCAAAAACCTCTATGATTATTGATTGACTCATTTATCATCCTTTTTTGGCCTTACAAAATGCCTTATTTATAGGATTTACAATAGGAAAAACCCTAAAGAAATGGTGCCCAAAAACAACTACAGATCCATGCAGATCATTGGCTACAAATCCTGTGAATATCGTGATTTTGTTACAGTCGACTACCATTCGAACTTCATTCGGTATTTATTCGATTGCCACATTCCTGCCTATCGATCTCTTGTTGGTTGAACTCTTTGACTTTACTCGGTCGACTAACCTCAACCTTTGACATGTTTTTTATCCACCTTGACTTCATATTTACCCAATTGAACCACCTTGACCTTCGACTTCAAATCTTAGTCAATCCACCTTGAATTTCATTGCAAATAATATAATAACCCAACACCCCACTCCAAATTTTTTCCATCCTCAAAAAAATCCATCTATCTCCATGGTGCCTCTACCCCATCTCTGGATATCGTCCCCACTCAAAATATTTTTTCCTCTACCATTGTTTCCAAGGAAAACCCCCCTTAGGAAGTTTTATGAGTCCACGAAGTGTTGCTACTTGTTGGCTTACTGTTGCCTCCATATTTCGATCTGTTTTCCCATGCTTTTGTGCATTGGATCTCCTTGTGACTTTGGTTGATTGGGTAGCTAGTATAATCATCACACCTCTACCTCAAAAAATTTCATCTTCATTCTCAAACATCCTTTTTTCTACAAACTTGCCACATTTTAAACCTTTCATTCCCTCCAATCTATCAAGTCACCCAACTACGTTCCCAACAAACTTAACCAAGAAATATCCTCAAGGAACCCCAAAGGACTCACTACATCCCACTGAGATAGTGAGCCAATGTTTTATTGTCTAGTTTGAAGGTGAGGGAGGATGGTTGGTTGGGACATATCCCACATATCTAATATGTCCCAGTGTAATGGTTGGAGAGTCACTATAATTCTACATTATCTACATAAGAAGTGGCATACTTGAACCAATTCTACGTATGCACTCCTCAACAAGTCGTTCTAGCTTAGGTTCATACGACCATTCTCAATTTCCAAGTTCAGTAGAGGAGGAATTAGCCTCTTCCTTGGGTCGCCTCCACCAAGTTTTTTTTGTCTCCCTCTCGTTCTATTGACCCAACAATGGTTTCTTCTACCACTCAATGAACTACTCTAGAATACTCATATATGTGACTTCCTCCAATCTTCGTTGTGATTATCCATGCTTCAAAAATAAATATTCCAAGCCATCCACTACCTTATCCAAACATCCAACTATTTCTTCAATGTCTGCAAGCCTATGTTCCATCAACACAAGTATTCTTTAGTTCTTTGCGTTAGTTTATCCAACCATTGTCCCACATTTTCCAAGTCCTCCATCGCAAGGTTACATGCTCTGGTTGTTCACAAAAACCATCCCCAAGGAAGACATACACGTACCCCGTTCCTTCCTACTCATGGTAGAAATCAAACATGGATCTTGTCTTGAAAAAATGACCAAATTGTTCATGTGAGGAGTATGTGTTTCCTTATCCTTCCTCATGAACTCTTGTCCCAACAAAACATCAAAATCATCCATAGGAACAATGGTGAAGATCATCCTTCTGCACTAGTCACCAAGATTTAACGAGAAATCCTTGGCTACACCAACGACCCTCTTTACACCTGTGTTGACTGTCTTGAATATAGTTTTTTTTTGTTCAGGTTGCATCCCAAGCCTCCACACCATATCCTCCCTTAAGAAGTTATGATTTTCCCCATTGTCCACCATAGTTGTTACTGACTTCCTGTTGAGTTTGGCCCACACATAGAAAAGTCCCATCTTGTTTCTGGATTTTCCCTCCATGAAAAAAGTCAAGAATCACAATACCCCAACATATGGTTTGTCTTCCTTCTCCAAAGTATTCAAATTTTGTTTCAAGGGACAATTCTTCACATACTGCTCCTTGGCACAAATCTAACATGAAATCATATTTTTCTCTTTTGTTGCATTTGTTTTCTTGGCATTGTCCTCATTACCCTTAGACTTATTTGTCTTCCCTTTGTCCTTATTTTTCCCCTTCCCTTATTGTTGTGTCTCATCTTGGGCATCCTCACTATTCCTAGGACCTATCTTGGGTTCACCCCTCAAGTCCAAAAGTTTTTCTATTATGGTGATGGATCTCACAAGAGTCTACACATTCTGGCATTACAACTCACTTTATGCCTATGACTACAGACCATTTATGAAGTGAAAAATTATATCTTCTTCTGACATGTCTTTGATCTCCAACATGAGCCTTATAAACTCCTTGTTATAGTTTTGGATCTTACCAGCATGCCTAAGAGACAACAATTGGTTTCTTGTAATTGGTTTCTCATACCAATTTGTTCCTTTAAGGCTTCCTTCATCTCTTCCTAGTTTTTGATCTTCTCAATAGTTCTCCTAGATACCAAGTCTTCCACCTAGTTCCTCCACCAAAGATTAGGAATCCCTATCAAGAACATCGCAAAAACCTTCACCTTAGCTTCATCTGAAAATTTCTTCTACTTAATCCTTGTTTCAAGGATTGTTTTTGGTTATAGTATGATTTTCATTTCTTCATTAATCTCTGGTAAAATAGTTTGGACTCAGATATTGTTTCTGATTGCCTTCTTTAAGAAAGAAACATGGAAGACTAGATGTACACGTTAAGTTGGAGGCAACTCCAATTTGTAAGGCACACTTCCAATCCTCTGCAAAATCTTATCGGGGCCATAATATTCAGGTGCTAATTTATTGTCCTTCTTTTGTTGCTTGAGGGACATCTGTTTATATGGTTGTAGCCTAAAAAATATGTAATACCCCACCTCGAATTTCCTTTCACTGCGATGTTGATTTGCTTGTTGTTTCATCATATTTTATGCCATAACCAAGTTGTCCTTCAATAGTTTGAGAACCTATTGTTGGTGCCCTATTTGGTCCTCCAATGCTTGAAAATTTGCAGTCCCTTTTAAGGGTGATGTGATGGATGGAGGATGATATCCATAAAGTGTCATAAATGGGAAATTTTTAATGAAGTATTGAAGGATGTGTTGTACCACCATTCCACCAAGGGAAAACACTTGACCCATTGTGTTTGCTTATCTGATGCAAAGAAAAAAATATATCCTTCTATACATTTATTCACAATCTTAGTTTTCCCATCGGATTCAGGATGGTTAAATGAGCTATGATCCAATTAAATACCCAAACAAGAAAATAATTCAGTGCAACAATTTCTAGTGAAAATTAGATCTTTGTCACTTAAAATAATCTGGGGGACTCCATGTATCTTTTGAACCATTTCCATGAAGTTGTGGCTACTGTACTTTCTTTAAAATTATGAGAAAGAAAGAAAAAATGGGCATACTTTGTCAATTGATCCGCTTCTACCATAATGATAGTATTTCCTTCAGATTAGAGTAAACCTATAATAAAATCCATTGAAAGTTCTTCCCAACGTTGACTTGGTATAGCTAATGGTTGTAGGAGACTTGGAATCTTGATTGTATCTCCCTTATTCTATTGGAAGACCAAACATCTAGACACAAATTTTTGAACATAAGTTTTAATTCCTTTCCAGAAAAAATCCTTCTTGATCATGTGGTACGTTTTCAAGAATCTTGAATTTTTTTGGCATTTTTTGCATTTGCTTTTGGTTGTTTTTCAGCAAATGGTTTTCATTGATGGTTTTCAAATTCCTATTAAGGAATTAGGGTTGTTGACTAATCAAGTTCAATGG
>SNQJ01S0186013.1:7127-18655 GCA_010110895.2 Picea sitchensis | reverse complement strand
GAAAACTAGAACGAAAGGCAGTCAATCACCTACATACAAGGAGAAGAACAAGTAGGGAGTTCAGGCTGAATGTCAACATCGGATATTTCAACATGGGAGATATCATACTGGATCTAGGATTCGAAGTCAATGTATTACCCAAGAAGACATGGAAATGTATGGGAGAGCCCACATTAGGATATTCACCCATTCAGCTGAAACTAGCAAACCAACACCGAGTTCTACCAATTGGAAGACTAAAAGGAGTGACAATAGATCTAGATGGAGTGCGCACTAAAGCAAACTTTGAAGTGATTGAAATAGTGGACGGAACAACACCACATCCAACATTGCTCGGCTTGGATTGAGTGTTTGATAATCATGCCATAATCAATTTAAAGACACAAAAAATGACATTTGAGTCAGGAGAATATAGGGTCATTGCGCCATTAGACCCATCAGAAGGGGAGAGGTTTGTAGAACCTACTTGCTTGGACTTGGAGGAAATCAACGAGTTGTATAGGACAACTACTCAAGATGAGGATTACGTAAACCCAACTACAGATGGGATAATCAGTTGGCAGAGCATTACTTCATGTGCGTCAGACTCAAATACAGGATTAGAAAACTAGCAACAAAGACTACATGAAGTCTCCATAAGAAGATGCACACGAATAGATCGCGCAACAAGATGGGTAGGTACAGAGATAAGGGAACCACCCAGTTTCCATGGGGTAAACGATCTAGAAACATTCTTGACACATTAAGAAGATGAAGTGGTAGAAAATTAGAGACTCTCAACACTCGATATAACATTCAAGGCCACACCTTGCAAGATGGTAGGGTGCACACAAGGAAAAAGCCAAGGATTGGTACCAATGTAAGTGGCTATTGCGCATAAGGTTTGGCGCAGAACAACGAAACAAAAAACAACAGAAGTACGATGGACAGGGGGCACTAGCGGAAAACTTGGAGAAGTGCAGAGCGATGTGGAAAATGACACCCCCATAAGAATGGCCTCATCATTTCGTACATACTTTAGAGGGCATACCAGCAAACTGGTATACAGACCAAGAACTGCGTAGAGGAACTACAAGTTGGACAATACTACAAAATAATTTTACAGTCACTTTCTCATTCGAGCATGAGAACCCCAACATAGATGCAACACTCAAGCGGATAAGAGGGGTGATATTCATTAAGGACCCAGAAGTTGAACTCATATAAGAAGAACAACAACGAAACAAACAGACAGTGAAAGAATTGTTGTCATGCTACCATGTGCCAAAAGACGTGCCAGATGAAGATGATCTGTGCGATATCCAGATTGAGGAGGCAGAAGGTGAAAGAGAAGTGGAAGGTCCACCTCTAGAATCAGAAGTAATTGTTGCACTGATCAAGGTGAAGAAATTCAACATTGGGACAATTGAGAATCCAAAATGGCCAACATTTGAGACTACTAGGATGAGCAAACAGTAGAAAGCATAACATATTTACTGCGCAAATACAACGACTTGTTCCCCACAACATTTATAGAAATGAAAGGCATTGCAGGAGAGATAGGAGAAATGAATATACCACTCAGAGTTGAGGCACGACCGATCAAACAACGATCCTAAAGACTAAACTCGATATACAAGAAAAAAGTCAAAGTTGATATTGACGGGATGCTCGAAGCCGAAATAATAGAACCTGTGGAAGAATCAAAATGGATAAGCCCAATGGTAGTTCAGGAGAAAAAACAAGGCGGGATAAGAATATGCATTGACTTGAGGAAGTTGAACGATGCATGCCTACATGAACCGTTCCCTACACCTTTCACGGTTAAAGTGTTGGAGAACGTAGGGGGACACAAAGTTTACTCATTCATTGACGGATTCTCAGGCTACCACCAGTTCAAGATAGTACAGGAAGACATATATAAGACCACTTTTGCTATGGAATGGGGATCCTACTAGTACACGTTCATGCCATTTGGACTGAAGACTGCATCAAAAATATTTTCCAGAGTAGTCACAGCTGCATTTAAGGAATTCATCCACCAGTTTCTAGAGGTATACTTGGACGATTGGATAGACTATATTCTGTTGAAATACCATGTCAAGGTCTTGCGGATAATTTTATAAAGATGCAGACAATGACATATATCATTAAACATCAAGAAGTGTATCTTCAGAACACCATTTGGAATCTATTAGGCCATATAGTATGCAAGCAAGGCTTACTAGTAGATCCTGCAAAAATTGCAGTAATTGTCAACCTGCCACCACCAAAAACAGTTCGTCAACTAAGAGAAACATTAGGACGTACATGATACTACATAAAATTTATCAAAGGGTGCGCGCAGATCATCGCACAAATGGAGAAAATGTTAAGGAAAGATACAAAAATTTAGTGGAATGAAGATTGTCAAAATGATCTGGATACGCTAAAACAAAAGATGGTAACAACGTCAATACTAGTATTTCCAAACTAGGAAAAGACATTCCACGTACATGTAGATGCATCAGCCATAGCACTTGGAGCTATTTTGGCGCATCCAGGAGCAATAAATTTGGATCATCCTATAGCATCGCGAGCATAAAGCTGTCAGAATTAGAGCAGAACTATAACACTATAGAGACGGAAGGCCTAGCTATGGTCTATGCACTGCAGAAGTTTAGACATTACTTACTGGGAAAACATTTTAATATGTTCACATATCACTCAACCCTTAAGTACCAAGTCAACAAGCTAGTGTTGGGGGGGAGAATCTGTCGATGGTTACTACTGTTTCAAGAATTTGATTTTGAAGTAATAGTCAAGCCAAGGAAGTTGAATTCAAGACCTGACCACCTATCAAGGGTCACGAACGAAGAGGAACCTACATGTTTAGAAGACAAATTTCTGGACGCAAAATTATTTTCAGTTCAGATCTTCGATGAATACTTTGCAGACATCATACAATAATTAAGTACAGGTACTACGCCACAAGAATATAACACTGCGCAGAAGAAAAACCTGGTAGTCCTGGATCCAGACTATCAGTAGATTGTAGGACACTTATACAAAATGGGCGCAGATAGCATATTGCAAAGATATGTGCTAGAGCATGAAATACCAATAATTTTAGCCGAATCCCATGAGGGAATAGAAGGAGGACATTACGCAGGAAAATCTACCACGCAGAAGGTATTGCACGTAGGACTATGGTGGCTGACCATTCACAGAGACTCGAAATATTACTGCCAGAGATGCGATATATGTCAGAGGGTTGGTAAACCTAATCGAAGGGATGAGATTCCACTGTGACCAAAGGTAACTTTGCAGGGATTCGACAAATGGGCAATAGATTTGTGGGACCAATTAACCCACCATCAAAGAGGACAGGAGCAAGGTACACTATCACTACGACAAAATCCATGGCAAGTTGGGAGGAATCAACACCAGTCAAATATTGCAGTGCAGAAACAACATCACATTTCCTATTTGAATAAGTGATCACTAGATTTGGGTGCCCAAGAATTTTGATGAGCGACCAAGGCACTCACTTCATTAACAAAACTATTAAGGCTATGACTGAGGAATTTGAAGTTCATCATCAAAAGAGTACACCATATCACCCACAAGCGAACAAAACAATAGAATCCTTTAACAAAATCCTATAAAATGCACTGACGAAGATTTGTAATGTCAACATGGATGATTGGGACCTGAAAATACCAACAATATTGTGGGAATACAAGACCACATGCAAGAATTTTATAGGAAACGCGCCATTTAGACTGGTATATGGACAAGAAGAAGTGGTTCCATTAGAATTTTTGGTACCCATTCTGTGCATAGCTGCAATTATGAACATGACAGAACGAGGCACAATACATGACAGGCTTAATGAACTGATGTTCATGGAAGAAGATAGGATCCTAGCAGGGTTCCACCAACAAGTTTAGAAAGAAAGTGAAAAATCTTGGCATGAAAGATATATCAAGAATAAAACCTTCAAGGCAGGAGACTTAGTGTTGATGTATGACAGTAAATCCATTCAAAACCCAGGAAAACTCAGAATGCATTGGTTAGGACCGTACGAAGTAAAAACTATTACAGACGGGGGAGATGTATAGTTGAAGGAATTAGGAGGCACAAAATGCAGAGGGATGATCAATAAGAGCCGACTGAAACTGTACAAGGATAGTAGACCACCCGCAACTTGAAAGACACCATGCAGGAAAATAAAAAACAAAAAAAAGAAATGGTACCAACACCGCGCAGGATAGAAGCACAGTGCGCTGAAATGAGAAGGAGCACACACACTTAGAAGTACGAGTCCAAGGAAGACAAGGCCAATGGTCATTTCAAAGAAAAAACAAGCGGGAAAGGAGACTACGACAAAGGAACCATTGAGTGACAAAGGCTAGCGGAATTGAATTCTAGAAATGATTGACATGACGCCGCATTAATCGTGCCAACTGGAGACGACGAGGGAAATTAATGGCAAGTACGAAGGAACCAATGGTTCATTGAATCCATAATCGCAGTAACGTCTTTGAAAAGCTTCACACGATGCCCATACAAAGCAAGGACGTGGGATAGAAAAGATTATTGCGAAGTTGGAAAAGGTAGAGAGCGATAGAGCACACGCAACAAAGAGTGAAGTTTGTAGAGGTTGTAGAGGCTACTGAGCTTGGAAAATGGCAAGTTCTTACCACCATGGCACCACATAAATAGGGAGACCCAAGCCAGACGACTAGACAACTGATATTTAGGACCAGAGAACAAATGCAATCGCAAGGAAGCAAACAACACCCATCTCCACCACTAGAAGTCGTCAATGTGGAAAAAATCCCATCGTCGGATACAACAATGGGCAGCCCTACATGCATCGAAAAAGAAACCCAACAGACAACACTTGCAGGCATGGACATCGACAGGATAGAATGGGGGCAGGACCAACAGAATAAGGTTGTAGGCAACCAAGTGCAACTAGAAAAACCCATAGAATCCCCGAGAGTAAACGAGACAACTCCAAATAAGGAAGAAACGACCGAGTCATAAGAGTCACAAACAACCGTGTCGGAACACTCACAGGAGGGAGCAGTGGAATATCTCACCGGATGACTAGAACAGTATGCCGAAGAACGACCAATGGAGGCTGGAACCTTGAGTCAACCACCACCATGAAAGGACAAGCAGAAGGTACCTAGGTTACCGCACAGACAACTCGTCACAACAATTGTTTTGTCGCGTATACCAGAAGGGGTAGGGGTAAAAGCAAATTTGTTAGGTTATGTATAAAAATTAAGGTACTCGGACCATGATGTAACAGACACGGACAAATTCCCAGAGTTCGCTAAGCAAGTCTACCTATAGACTGTGGGTGTAGATCCCTTTGGGGAACCAATTCATCAACCAATCCAATGGGCAGCAGGATTGACCAAAACTAGGATTTTAGGTCTGTTGGACCTACCACACTTTGGAAGAGGCCAATATGAAAAAAATTGCGTCAAGCAGTTGATGGTGGTCACACATGGAGGATATCTGTGGTTGGACTAGCTCGTCTCAATAGATGTAGAACTCATTGCAGACATCACAGGGATGCCATCACGGGGCATGGATCCCACACAGTTCCTCGAGGACAAAACAAAGGGGAAAACAATGACCGAGGAGATTAAAAAGAAATACAGCATCGAAAGGGGGACGCGTGGAATCATTATCAAATGGATTAGTGACATCGCGACAAGAATGGCCACAAAAATTATGGCATGCAAGATGCTCAGAAAATGCCGCAAGGAGGAAGTTTCGATCGAGGTTTTCGCAATTGCAACACAGTGTGCCGAGGGCACCACAATCAGTTGGGCCCCTTATTTGTTGAATCTATTTCTAGACGACTGTAAGGATGCACAGGATCTGGGGACATAATTTCATTATTCATGGTTGATCATCCTGATAGCCATTATGGGATGGAGGGAGCCGAATTACACATTTTTATCCACTAGACCCAAACCCAATCACAGAGCAAGATACTTTTCAATTGGAGTCGCTTTAGACGCCAAGAATAGAATAATGAATGCAGCTATATTCGAAGGATATCTCCGCAACCTACATGAGACCATCGCCAACACTTGGAGGATAAAACCAAAGGGTTTTGTAAACTATTAGGGCATAGCCAACTTCAAAGCCACTAGACACGCGATGTGGATCCAGGCGCGGAAGGAACCCGACAAGGAATGGCTACAACTACGCTATTGCATTACAAAGGGGGACATAGAAATGATCATTAAGGATTGGGACGAGGAATGGAGGATTCCAGTCCTCATCTGAGAAATACTTGTAGAGGTAGAGGAGGAGGAGGCAAGACATGAACATACACATGCTGAGGAGGTAGGGAAGGAACATGCACAACCACAAGAAGTAACAGTACCTAAGAAACCAAGGACAGGTCAGAACAAGCCACCGTAGAAGAAAGGGGGGACATCCAAGACATGAGTCCATATGGGGAAGAAGAACAATACACAGGCGCCCCAAGTACAATAGAAACATGTTGAGGAAGCACATGGAACTACATCAAGTGTTGCGCCACAAGAGATAGGCCTGACTAAGTGGCCAACCACCCAGAAAGGGGGTTCGTGTAAGAAGATGAAGGCACATAGAACGCCTCCAGAATACACAATCACAGAGGATGATGAAAAAATGGTGGCACAAGTGGTCCAGGACCACACATTCGAGGATTTTGGGAATGTTGTGCACCAAAGGGACATAATTGAAGAATAGTTGGTAGACATGCGACAACTCCTTAGGCATATCAGGGAAGAACAAGTAGCCGACAAAATCATGGAAATAGGCCTGTCAGCATCACAGATAGTGGGAGAACCTGGAGCAAGTGAGAGGGACATAGTCCAGATGATAGCACAATCGAGTTCACCATTTCACATCACACCCATCATGTTGTGCATGGACGAAATTGTGGGGCAGAAACCCCTAAAGGACTTGTCTCAACTGCAGTTGGTATTGCCTCGGATACCAACCAAGGCTTTATATAAGCTACAAGTTACCGTTACATAAGAGGTACAGTCTCGTGCATGCACGGATACCGTAGAATTGCAGCAGGTAAAGGATAAACGAGACGAGCTGGAATTGGTATTCGAGCAGGACAAGCTTGACACCAAAGAGGAGAGGGAACGTGTGAAGGGACTAGAGCAGAAAGTGGTCGTAGCCTACAAGAAGATCCCAAATAACATGCAGACAACCGAACTCACAAGAACATAAAATATTGTGTAGATTGTGCAGACATTTGATCAATACCAGCAGGAGATCGAGAATCTTCCGGAGGAACTCACACCTACCACTCCACCGAAGGTGAGGGAACAAAGGAAACAGGAGGCAACAACACAGATACAAGAGATAGAACACCAAGTCCACGCATTAGACGACTTGTTCAAGAAAACAACACAACTCTGGGAAAAGCTGGAAGAGGATCAACAGGTCCATCAATGGGACCAAGAAGGATAAAGGATAAGTGCAGCTATCCAAGACCTCAAGTAGAGGCATAAGACAATGTCAATCACAGAGCGCGTCAAAGGGGCGCAAGAAATGAAGAAATTGTAGGCAGAACTCATAACTGCGCAGACACAAAAAAAGGAGCGTCAGGCTCAAATGGAACCACTCCAAGAGCGAACAACAACTCCAGGAGCGAACAACAAAGGTCTTTGCCTAAGCAGAGGAAGCCAAAACATATATGGTACAAACCCATGCAGAATGTGCAAGGTTGGTCAGTGACGAGATTGCAGTGAAGGTATTGGACGCACTCAAGGAGAAGACCGTGCAGGCCCAAATGCACACAACAAAGCTCATGGAGAAGTTCAAAGCGATCACCGGGAAGATTGATGAAGCACACATAGGTTAGATTGCTCGGGACGAGCCACATATCAGTTTTGGGGGCCTGCTGGAAGCAAGCGAAAGAAGAAAGAAAGGATATTTTTGGGAAGGAAGGCATGCACGAGGAAATTGACAAATGGAAGGAAGAGCAACACACACACATGTATGGAAGAATTAACGACGTTAGGGTTAGGGTTTTGTAATACAATGTAATGGATGATGAGCCAAAAACATATAAATATAGATACCTAGGTCTCATAGTGGGAGAGAGAGGTGGATATAGAGGGTCTCGAGGAGGAGTCCTGTTTTGATAACTAGTTGTAATATTTTGCTATACGACCTAGCTTTGTAAGCTGTTGAGTTGAAAAGGGTCAGGAGGGTAGATCTTGAGGGTTAGATCGTAGGCTGAGGAGCCTGGTGTGATCTAGTCCACCTCATAATAGATCTCGACCCGACTGAGAGGAGTTGTAAAGCACGCGACACTGTAGTTTTGGAACTGCCATAATAGAAGAGCTTAAGAGCTAGATTTTTGTGGACATAGCCCATGACGGGATGAACCACGGTAAACCATGTGTTATGCGATTGAATACTTGTGTTTCTTTACTATTTTGAGTAGATATTAGCATGCTGAATGAATGATTTGATTATATTCCATGCATAATCTTGAATGCCAGTATATTACTTTAATAAGTTAAATAGAACTCTCAGCGCACACTTCTCAGATCTCCACTCAATCCTGGACTGCAAACACTTGAGTATTGTAGTCACCCATTAAGACTATCTCGGGTGAGACTGCACAGTGCACTCTGTGTGCTGTGTTGCCTTCTGGTTGGTTTTCCAGGAGGGCCGATAGTTTTAGAGGCTTTGTTTGAACCCCAATAGACATGAACCCTGGTCAATCATGTTAAGAGTATAACGCAGAGATACTAAACCAACACTATGTATGAATCTACAATTTAATGTCATTTTTGTTATAGAATGTGTGTGCTTTTCATGCTATGTGTGTCAATGTGATTAATTAATAATAAGGGGTATAACTATAGTGAATTTATTAATATTCCATGATTATATATCCCACTGCATTTTATTATTTTTCATTGTGCATACATTTAATTAAATCTAGGCCTCCATATGAGACCTTCTTCGTTGGGAGTATGGTGATTGGGTCTCTTGAGAGCTATAATTGTAATGATCAATTTAGTGGCTACCCATCCCATGGATAGAATCATTGGTGGGGATTCCATAGTCTGGTATAAGAGCTCAATTTTAATGCTAGGATGGTCAATTTGGGCAGTTTTATAAGAAGGGCATAACATGGTGAAGAAAAACATTCTTAATAACTTTGGAGATGGGGAGTAGTGGAAAAAACATAAGAGATATTGTAGTTGTTTCCTTTAAATGGAGGATATGCTTTCATGATCTTTTCCTACTAGGATATTTAGACGCTTTGGAGTTAGTTAAGTTCAACATGGTCTAATGTGTATTTCGGTAAAATGTGTTTCTTTAGTGTGCTTTTGCAGTTCTCTAATCCTAATCTCATGATTATGTTATAAACATAAAATGATCTAATGGTTCATCTTCTCCTTAATAATAATGATACTTGATCCATGACTTAACACATGATTGCTCCATGATATCTATTTAAAGAGTATGGAGGGTCATTTGTTGATGATCAATTTTTGAGAGATGCTCATGTAATTTTATTTTTTTTACATTAAGATATTTCTTCAAGTGGTTGCATTAGCTGGGATAATGGATTGGTGCCATCTTTGAGGGTTTTAAACATTTATACTTTAGGTTACTAATATTTTATCTATTTGTGCAGATAATTTCCTGAAGGTGTTTGATCTGTGTGGGTATACCTTGTTTCTTGAATGTGGTATCAAAGCTCCTATGAAGAATTGTTTTCATTATTGATCAATATCCCGAACTTGTGTCACTACATGCACAAATGACTCATTGATTCTACTATTTTTTAGTGTTTTTGGGTCGAGTGAATCGTTTAGGACATTTGAAGTGTCATTTTTAGTTAAAACCCCTTTTTGTTTCAACTGAAAAGGTTTCTATTTTCCCTAGATATAATCATTTATGTCAAATTCAAAGGTATACAATTTCACTTTTAAATTTTTTTAAACATGTTTTACACTGTTTTAATTTATCATTTCAATTTTTCTATTTATATTTCTAGTTTTCTTCCTTTTCCATCTGCATATACTCTTTTCGTGCACCCTATGTGATCTTGGCAATTTATAAATAAAGAGTTTTTTTTTTGTTGCATATTTTCTTTGTCCTATACCTTTTGTGATCATGGAAAATTAAAAACATAAGGAAAAGTTGCATTTTTTGGGTAGTCTAACTGAAATTTAACTCTGAACATATAACATTTTGATGTTTTTTAGAAATTTTCTTATTTTTATGTGCGGTGGTGTTTGAAGTGTTTTAGATGCAAAAATGATGGTTTTGGTGTAAGCAAACACTTCAAGAAGGTCATGAGTTAAAAATAAAAAATAAATGAAAGATAAAAAAAGGAAAAGAAAAAAAAAGCCCCCTTGCCCATTTTTAACACTTGTTATATTTTTTGTAATAGCTCACTTGGTTGAAACATACTTTATTCAAATAGAAACCCAAGTTAAAGTCTTTCTTTTTGTAATTTACTTTTTGCAAAAGCACATGCAACTTAAGTTATAAAAGAATTATATTGTAATTTTTATTTCACTTAAATTATACAAGTAAATCACTAGTAACTTTATTGTTTTTTTTCAAAGTTACTTTTTGCATGCAACATTAAGTTATAAGACAACTTTATTGTAAAAATAATTTTCACTTGTTTGATCAAAATCGGTCACTTAAGTCAAAAAAGAAATTTATTTGTAAAAGGGAGCTTATAAGATAATTCTAGAGAAGGAAGGCGATATTTTTTCTTTTACAACTCAACAACCTCATCATCCATCCATCACCACGTCTCACGTGGCTTACAAATTTTGGATCATCTTATCATATGGCTAAGGATAAATCCATATTCTTTGCTCTTAATGCATGTAAAATGAAATAAATATTTGTTAGTGATGATATATCTCCTAATGTTCTAGGGGTCTTTTGAGGCATCAAATATCCCCAAGTCAACCAACTTATGCACCCCCCCCCCTACCTTTACTTTTAAATCAAGCCTCTTGATATGGGCACTCCTTTAATAGATTTCATTATATTCATATTAATTGAGAACTGTGTGTTTCTTACTAGGTCAACATTTACTAGATGCACATTTGATTTTCATGTTTTTATACACAGTTATGAAAGTATGCCTCTATTGTATTTTCAAAATCTGATTTACCTTGCAAGTTTGTTTTCCTGCATTTATTATTTTGTATGTCACATAATTTTTTTATATTGTGATTTTTGAATTTTATTAGCACTAACCTATGTGGAAGTGTATACAACTTTACTTAATCTCAATGAATCTATTTTTCATTCTTGGATAACTTAGAATCACGTTTCAGGAA
This sequence comes from Picea sitchensis, assembly GCA_010110895.2. NCBI lineage: Eukaryota > Viridiplantae > Streptophyta > Pinopsida > Pinales > Pinaceae > Picea > Picea sitchensis. The sequence continues at coordinate 7,322 of SNQJ01S0186013.1, read as the reverse complement.
GAATTGACTATTTCGAAAAGTATTTGATATTAGGCTTTCTAGCTTCTAGTTGACCATATTTACAGATTAAAATCTTTCAAATTCTAATAAATCATGCTAATGAGAGTTATCATCATAGAATCCTATATAATAAAGATGTAAGATGAACCCAAAAAAATCAATTTAGGCAAATCATCATTTTAAACTGGAATTAGA
>SNQJ01S0186011.1:10195-26624 GCA_010110895.2 Picea sitchensis | reverse complement strand
GTACAAGGTGTCAAAAAGTGGAAGCACTATCTGATGGGAAAGGAGACCATCATCCACACAGATCACCAACCACTACAGTATTTGTAGGCCCAGAGTAAGCTACAACAAACCAGGCATTACAAGTGGATGGGGTTTTTACAACAATTTCATTTGGTCATAAAGTGTAAGAAGGGTAGAAAGAATAAGTTGGAATACACGCTTTCACGACCACCCACATCTAATATTATATCTTTGGGAACTTTGATTCACATGGATCATTTTACCCATGATGCATATAAACAAGCATACATAGAAGATGAGGAATTCAAGGAGGTGTTTCCACAACTATAGAGACAAATTCATATAGAAGAAGGTGATGGAAAATATTACTTTCATTTCTAGAATGCTTTAATCTACATGCTTGACAAGATCTGTGTTCCTAAAGGTGAATGATTGCAGTGTATCAGAGAGGATCACACCTCCAAGGTTGCAGGACATTTTAGTGTTGGGAAGACAATTGTCAACTTACAGAGGTATGTGTATTGGCCTAGAATGCAAGAATATGTAGCACCGTATATTAGAGGATGTATATTTTCTTATACCAACAATACAAACAACAAGAGGAAAGGTCTATACCATCCATTACCTATACCCACTTTACCTTGGGAAAGCATTTCCATGGATTTTACGGGATGTTTACCAACAACTCGGAAGGAACATGAATATTTATTTGTGGTAGTTGACATGTTCAACAAAATGTGCATTCTCATGCCTTGTAAAAGACCTTCAATGGACAATAAGCAAAAAATAAGTTCTTTGAACAATTTTGGGTGCACTTTGGGATACCAAGGAGCATCATCTCAGATAGGGACACTAGATTTCTTAGTGCATTTTGAACTACATTGTGGGAGATGATGGACACTAATTTGAATAGTTCTACAACATTCCATCCATATACAGATGGGAGACGTAAGTAGTCAACAGGACTTTGGTGCAACTTTTGAGGGGTTACAATTAGAATCATTTGAAGACCTGGGATGAAAATATGATCTATATACAACACTCTTATAACAAAGCATTCCACACTTCTAATGGAAAGTCACCTTTTGAAACTTGCTTTGGATATTTTCCACCTTCACCCTTAGATGTTGTATATGGAAAACAAGAAGGAGTGAGAGAGAACATCACAAGAGATTCATTAAAAGAATACAAATTGTTAAGAAGAATAGGAATATCCATTTTCAAGTACAAGAGACATTGAAGAAGTCACATGAAAATTACAAGGATAGACATTACCAACAAAGAATAGAGAGAACATTTAGAGTGGGAGACAGAGTATAGTTACAGCTGAATAAGGGAAGGTTATAGGGTCTTGGTAAGAATATCAAGGCTCTGTGGTATGGTCCTTTTGAGGTATTGAAAAATGTGGGAGATAATTCTGATAGACTCAGTCTACCCCCATACATGTGAATTTACTCAATATTTAATGTGGAGAATACCAAACTCTAGGAGCTTTCTATGTTGGATCATGAGGAGGAGCAGTTCCTACCTTGATCCAGATTTATGACTGGAATGAAATGAAAACAAAGAATTGTAATAGTAACATAGATACATAGTGAATAATAACAAAGATACATTAGAACTTGACATCTATTAAATAAGAAATATGCTGAAACTGTAAAATGCAGACTGAAAACAAGCTTGCTAGAATGGTGGCAACTTATCTTTGAGAAGAGATGTGATGACTATGCTCAATCACAAGAATATGAGTACAATGAGGCTCTGAATGAATTTTTACAATAAAAATGAATGCCAAAACCCTAGGCATCCAAAAAACTAACCCTAGGAGATGAAGCGTGAAAAGTCATGTGGGCCTCGTTGAGGTAAGTTAGTACATCAACTTCCAGAGGTTGTAACGTTTGCATATGATCTTCGTTTAGGGCACACAATAACTCGTTGGAAAGGTATGGATGAGGAGATTCATTTTGGATGCTCAATGAGAGATAAAATATCTCATTGAGGTGTATGATCATGAAAAAATGTCGTTTAGGCCCTCAAAATGGCCCCAAAAATTTGGGACCCGAAAAAAACTGCTAAAATAGTAAATTGCCAAAAGATTGTTTTGAGCTAGTTGGAATAGGTGGGTGGCCACCGAGATCCTCTTGGATCATTCCTTTTCCCTTAGGAATAAATGGTCTCCATTTTTTTGACTTCCCCCATTAGATGAGGAAATTTCTGTTGAATTTGGACCTAGGTGAGCCACTTGTCTTGGTGCAGGAGCTGCCCTGCTTTGACAACCCGATAAAGCTGGATCATCTATTGGAGAGTTCCATTGACCTGTGTTTCTATGATATGATCAGTGGATGCATGTTCCATGCAGTTAGGGTGAGCTCTGTTGGTGTCAATTGTTTTTCTATCTCCGAGGTGTCTAATAATGGTGGAAAATAGGGTTGATGGAGGTCCACATTGACCATTGGGTGAAAGCCAAGGAAGGGGGGAATGTTGAGCTCAAAATAATTTTCACCTATATCCTTGGTGATGGTGTAAGGTCAATAGTGAATGGACAAAGCTTTCAATGACGCCCTGTAAGGAGTTCTTTCTACAAGTGAAACCAAACTTTGTCCCGCACCTGAAACGGGTGTGGCACTCGGTGTTGATCATGGCGTTGCTTGTACTTGGCATTGGACTTCTATAAAATATCTTAAACCTGTTGGAAGATGTGATGGATCCATTGAATGAAATGGGTGGCATTGTCATCTTTAGTTGGAGCATGTGACGAGTCCTTATGGGTGGTTTCAAGGGGTAGTGCAACATTTAGGGACCCAATGGTTAAAATCCCAAACCCACCTGAAAGGGGTTGTGGTCGGTTGAGCAATGTATGGCTCTATTATAGTTGTGTTGAACATAGAGAAGACTCTCATCCTATGTGAGGGGGTTCTTGGAATTGTACATGGGTAGGATGTGCATGATCATCCGGTTGACGACCTCAGTTTGGCCATCCATCTGGGGGTGGAAGGAAATGGATTTGGTGAGCTTGGTGTCTAGCAACAACCAAAGGCTCAACTAGATTATGTTGAGGAACCAACTATCTCAATCTGAGATAATGGTTTGTGGGATCCCAAAGTGTACCCACACTTGTTCAAAGAATATCTTGGCAGTGGCCTCCACTGTGATGCTCTTCTTGCAGGTGACCAGAATCGCCATATTGGAAAAGCGATAAAAAACTAGAAAAACACATTCATTTCCCTGCTTGGTGGATGGAAGGCCCAACATGTAGTCCATTGAGATGGATTTCCAGGGCCTTCCAAAAGTAGGAAGAGGAGTGTACATGCCTTGTTTCTTAATGGCTGGTTTGGCAATAGTGTAGGCGGTGTAGGACTAGGTATACTTGCTGACATCCTGTCAAAGTTTCAACCAGTAGAAATGTCATTGCAACACTACCATTGGGTAAATTCATGAAGCTGGGTAACACTTTCGTGAGAATCGGGTCTCAAAAATTCCAAAAGACCTTTTTTCGGCCCAACTAATATTTCTTTCGATCGAAATTCCTATTTTTTCAGCCAAAACATTTTTCGGCCAAACCTTGGAATGTCAAATCCAACAATATCGTGACGATGGCCTCGATTTTCGTGTACACTTTTATTAAGAAGTATTTTTTTCATCCGGTGACATCTTTTTGGCCGAAAGATATTTCGACCGAAATACACTTTTGGTTGAAAGACCTTTGCGGTTGAAATAATCTTTCGGCCGAAAGAACCTTTCAACCAAAAAAATGTGTATATATTAGTCACACATCGCTCATGTAATAGTTTTTATGAATTGTTGAATAGAAGTAGGAGGATGTTGTGGACATTGTGAACGTTGTGTATGAATTGTTGAATTGAAGCAGGCAGACATTGATGCGGGCGGGAAAATGTTGCTACTGCAGGCGGGTGGACATTGTTGTTGCTTGCAGACCTTGCTACTGCAGGTGGGTGGACGTTGGAGCTACAGGCATTTAGGTAACTTCTAAATTTTATTTTTATTTTTATTTTTAGCTTTAATATTTTAGTTTTAGTTTTCGTTTTAATATTAGTTTTTATTTTTATTTTTAGTTTTATCTTTAATATTTTAGTTTTAATTTTTGTAAATTTAGAGTTTTGACAGGGCCGTATCCATTCCTGTCCATGTAAAGGGACAGGCCCGAATTCGGGCTTATCCTTGTACATGGCCGAATATGGCTCTGTCCTTGTACAGGGACAGGCCCGAATTCGAGCATGTCTCTATACATGGACAAATCCATATTCGGCCCTGTCCATGTACATGGAGAGGGCCAAATTTTGGCCTATCCTTGTACATGGACATGGCCCGACCCTGTCCATTTATAGTCAGAGGCCTGAATTCCTAGGAACCTATAGATGAGTCTTATTGCTTCTACTAAGCAGTTCTTCTTATTACAGTAATCAATGAGATTAGCACCATATTGGATTATTACATAATCACTTTACCTTAGTTATTGCTATTCTCTAAACTTTTAAGATAACCTGTTGTGACCATATTACTATTATTTAACAATGTAATGATTCAACAGAATCAAACCAGTACATGTAAACAAGTGACTATTACAACCCAGTTCATCCCCCTAATCTATACAAGACATTCCATTCTGAACGATGAGTGTTATTCCCATATGTTATATATAGAACATGCTTGGTACTTATGCTTAACTATTCAGAATAACTGATCTCCATATCTAATAGTAATGGTAAAACTAGTGATAGAGTAAAGTATAAGCATGTAGAAATATGATCTCCCTATTTTTACTAATTATAGGTAACAAGCTGAAAAGATTAGGGAATATGAGTAATCTAAACTAGAGAAGGACCAGGATATTGAAACTATGCTAAGCTTAACCATCACTAATCAAGTTGACCTTTATAGTAGTCTATGTTTTCCCTTATTACATTTAGTTAAGTAGTAAGATCTATGAGTTCCATGATGCTATGAAAAAGAGATAACATACATGATTTAATTACGTAATTACACTCATGCAAATACCACTGATAAGTCACCTATGACATATAAGAACAAAGTAATGAATGATTACCATTGGGATCTACATAGATAAGATCAGTAATCAAAACGATATTGTAAACGTAACCCTTACTACAAGGTTTTTATGGTTATACTAATAGTGCCAACTTATATCCTATAAACTGTAATACAGAAGTTGAGTTGCATGTTTAAACTAGTATACTTACATCCTCATTATGATCTATACACTAATCATTACACAATCTCCAATACTTAATGATAAAAATATAAATTTATATATAAATTCTTATGTTGTATGAATACATGATACATATATATTCTAAAATATGGAAATTTGAACTATTATAAAATGAATAATTAAAAAAGGAAAAAATGAAATGAACAAGAGTTATGAAGAGTTATTAAACTTGATACGTGTTGGTTATCCCTTATTTAAACATGAATATTTTCACCCTCCCTTTTCAATATATGTATTTTTTATAGTTTGAAATCTCATAACTTTTGCTTTTAAGCTTATATTGAGGAGTTTACATTTATATATGTATTTTTTTATAGTTTGAAATCTCATAACTTTTGCTTTTAATCTTATATTGAGGAGTTTACATTTACAATTGCAACATTGTATTCTACCTTTTTGTTATTAGTTTTGTTTTCTACATTGTTGGAAAGAGTAAGCAAAAGGATTGAGGAACTAGAAATGAATCTCAATTTTATTTATTAATCATTACATAGTCTCCAATACTTATGGGATTAGATATAAGTATAAACACTAGTATCTAGTTATTCTTAGAAGGGTGTAATAGTGTCGATTATGTTGAAGATTATGGAAAGAGCTATACACTATCATTACCATACCTTATATGTGCTATACTTTATACAAGTGATTACACTGATGTTTACATTACGTCATTGTGTAAGATCCATATACACTGATTACACATGTTACAAGGGTTGTACAACTCAACTTATACTGCAATGTAAGTTGTAACAATGGGACCTGATCTGGTTATACAATTCTTATAACTTATAAGGCATACATGTTACAAGGAATCATCATGTTTACTATGAGGTAATAAGCTTCAAAGTATCCTATAGATATAGCTTATAATTTTACTGATATTTATGCTTATTACAGATAATGTTAGGTTTGATCAATAGTTACAACATGTATTCACTCAAATTATTAGAATACTGGAACTAAGCTATGTATCAGGGTAACCTTTGTAATGGGAATGAAACACATGGAATAAAACACGGTTTCAACTTCCATTACTCGTACTTGTTATACTATGAGATTTCAGAGAGCTCCATAACTATGTCCTTACTACTATGATATCAGTATTAACCTAAGTAATCAATGTAGAATGAGCTTGAATGTTACTCTTATCAGTATTAACACCATTTCTTTAACTCTTACTATCATGCAAGAGCTATGACAAATGAGCACACTGTCTCTAAGAATTAAAGAGAAAACACACTTACTGTATAGATACAACATAGAACACTAGTAACAATGAGCTCACACAGAATAGAGATCCATGTAATTTACATAATAAGTGGAATCATTACACTAATTACAGTTATTTATGAAGTTGTAATCAATACCATTAGTTACAGTGTTTACGTAATAAAGCATGCTACGATTCATCATCAATACTTACACTATTACTCAATGTAATCTACATTTCCTATTGAATATGTAGTTACTTATGATCCTTACTATTACAAGAATAGATTATACATGGTGTTCAAAGCTGCATAGATAATGATATACTTTTCTTTCATTAGATTGCAACATATTACTATGAGTAACCCATTATGGACTGTTGCGCCTCTTTCGTCACCTTAGTGACAAAAACAAAGGTGCTTGCAATCTTAGTTGGGTTTTCTAAGCAGGACAGCTGTAAGGAAAATGGTTAGAGAAAGAAATATAAAAGAACAACTAAGAATTAAACTAAGAAATAAAATAACTACTAAACTAATGAGCATAGGGACATAAGGACAAAAGAAACAATAAGACCCATGTCACCAATGATAAGGTTTATATCAGTGAAATAAAACACCAAGAAGAAAGAGGACTATGAGTCCCTTTTTCCTCCAAGGGAGGGCTCTTGGACCCCCACAAATAAGCTCTTCTTACAACTTTGAATGAAAATGGTGAAATAATTCTTTGCTAATCCACTCAAGGGGTGAGATGGATTGCCCAATGCAATGGTGCTAGTATACTCTTGACAAGAATGGAGAATTCCTCAAGAGACTAGTAGCAGCATAACTTTTCTATTGAATTCCTTAAAAAATGAAGTGCACCCATGGCCTTTTTATAGCACCTCTTTGAGGTATTGTGCAACCAGCTTGTAGTGTTTAAAGAGGCTAATTAGGGCATTTCTAGGTCTTTGACCAGCCACCCAGTCGGATCTTGTCCATATTTGAGTGTCAAATCAACTTGGAAGCTGAACCAGAAGCGAGTGGGAGGCCGACCACTCTCATAAATGTGTCGTTCTCATATGTGCGCGACTTTTAGCGACCACAGTCGCGCATCGGGCGCATGTGCACTTTTCTTGCGTTTCTGTTTTGCGCATGTGTGCGCACGCCCTGTGTAGTCATAGTGCACTTTAATTTTGTCACTGGTTGTATAGTTTTTGACCCTTTGGAAATGATTTTGTGGTAATTTTGGTCTATGGGTGACCTCATAACTGTTTGGCGATGCTGAATTCTTGTAACCATTTGCGGACGAAATTTTAGTGATAACAGATGCCCCTTGATGGATGAGGTTATGAGCATACGTATAGCTGAAATCCATCAATGTTTCTTCTACTGAGAGTGTTGTTGTAAGAGAGAGAAATAGTGGGATTGTCAAGAGTTACCCGTTGGAGGGAGAAGGGAACCTGTAGAACCCAACCTTCCATAAGGTGTGTAAAAATAAACTGTGTACAAACGAGGCGGGCATGCCCCATGCTCGTGTCATGTAACTCAAAAAAGGAATGATGTGTTGATGTAGACAAATGCAGCGCCCTCAGGGGCGGTCGTGATAAAGGAAGAAGACAATTCTGCGGAGGAACATATGTTGAACAGTAGGCAGCGACATCTGTAAGAAATATCACGGATTCTGTAGGCATTGATAGCCTGTTCAAGTGTAGAGGTCTTCGGCGAATATAAGAAAGAACTGCAATAGTCGCAAAGTAAGACCCACCAAAACATGAGAAAGTGTTGAAGTCAAATGTTACGGGGGTCAACGACAGCAGGGAGCAATTTTGGTTCTCCCTATGTCATCTGAGACCTCTCATTGGAAAGGTAATGAGAGTCAAGATAATGTCACCCTTCTGGAAACTGTGCTCATATCGACAAAAAGAGGGATGGGACTCCAAGAAGCAAAGGGCTTCGTGAAATCTACTAGGTGAGGTTAGGAACTGAAGAAGGTACATGGATTAAGTCAAGATGTAGGAAGACTCAATACTTCCCTTGGTTGGGTGTATATGTGAGGTATAAGTGGCCACAACTGTTCAACTAGGTCGAGTGTCAGGGGGACAACAAGATAGGGGATAAGTTGTGCCAGAGGCGGGACAAAGTGAACAAACTTAGAGGGCAGAGGTAAGTGACCTGTGGGATACTCAGAGTATATGGACGATGACGATAGGGGTAGATGATAAGGAGTTCCCCAACCAAGGGTGACATGGGTTGCGTTTTCCAAAAAAGGGAAGAAGGTCCTCGAAGGTGACGACAAAAGGATATGTAAATGCTGGACATGAAGGCTTTTTACAATGTATCAAATAAATCAAGAATAATTTGGGATGAGTGTACAAATACAGAAATGGGTGCCCCAATGTAATATGGTTGTCCTAGGTAGGGCACAATTTGCTTGGAGAACTGGTGGAGGGTGGGGGCCCCATGGGTGGGTTTCTGTATGAGGTAGGTGAAATGAAGGGAAATTTGTAGAGGGGCAAACTGATTGTGGATGAAATAGAGGGTTCATGATACTACGGAGGTGCATTCAAAATAGAACCTTGAAGAGATAATCTGGGAGTCCAGTAGGAAAGCTAGAAAAATGTGGAGAAGGAGTATGTGGCTGATTCGCGACATGATGTAGGACTATCGGGACTCCCATCCCTAAAGGGTTGAAAAACAACATGAGTGTCAAAGTGAAAAAGGGTGCTATGAATGAGACAAATCATGTGGGGGAGAGTGCTATCGGGTGACAGTACCGAAGATGCAATGGAGGTGTTGGTACTGCAGAGCCGGAGATGGGGATCCTAGAGGAAAATGTCAAAGGGTGTGACTGGAGATGCATGTGAGATTCAGAGGGAATGATTACATGCCAGTGCTGATTATATACCTGAAGGGATTGCATTGATGTATGATGACCAAGTACCTGCACACATAAAAACAAAATACCCGACATGAACAATATCTGAAGAGAATTGAACATACGAGCATTTATTTGATAATTTTGAATATGAGCATGTGTACCTGGACGGGGTATGAAAAAAAATGGTGTCCCGGGGGCTAAGGATAAAAAGTGGCCCGAGGACTATCTTGATGTAGATGACAGGATGTTGATCCCATGGCTGAAGACGGATCAAAGAATGGACACCCGGAGCTCCCAGAATGGTGATAGGAAGTTTGGCGGAAAGGCCTATATATAGCTGTAGGGCCCACATTGCCACCTCATTTGTACTTGCTTCCAGAGTGACTGGACGAGAGGTATTCAGAGGAGATTTGGATATTCTAGGAGAAAGAGGCAGCCGATCCAGGACCAACGAGCTTCAGGTTGGTAGTCTTATCGTCCTACATAGAAGTAGATTTTCAATTTATGGGCAGGGTCTGTACGAAGGGCTGCACAGGGGGTTTTATGGGTGTGGGTCCCCAAGTGAGCGGGCGATTCGTAAATATGCATGCACGAGTGTGCACCTGTTATCCGGATAACCGTGCATGGGTGCACCCGTAGGGGGGACAAAGGCACGCATGATATGCGTGCCTGTTTGCTACACAGTCGCGCATGGGTGTGCGACTGTGTAGTGGACAAGCGCGCTTTGATGCGTGCCTGTGTCCATGACAGGGGTGCATGGAGGCGACCTTGTAGGGTGGGCAGGCGCGCACGTATGCGCGCCTGTGGGATGTCCTGTGGAATGGATAGGCATGCCTATGTGCGTCCCTATGGGGTGAGAAGGCACGCATATGTGTGCGCCTGTGGGTTTAAATAGCCGCGCCTTGGGGGAAAGGCTAACGGGTGAAAACATTATCTTTTTTAATGTTTTTTATGGTCAATATCGCTGACCTAGGACTGTATTATGTGGTTGCAGGCGATCATTTTGCACGATGCCAGTTGGATGGAAAGAGCGGGATTAGTCCCAGCTGAGGGATGCCGTGGCTATTGAGGAGCCGGGGGTACGTGCCACTTTGGCAGCCTGTGGGATGCTGGAGTTATTTGAGTGCCCGTTGATATGGGTGCAGGAGTATCTCCTACAGTTTCTTATCCAGATGTGGAGTCTGGACCTGCATTGCTTTATGGTGCGGAGAGAGCAGATCGCCTTCACTACGGTGGAGGATATATATTTTTTGACTGGGCTTCCTATTCGGGGAACGCTCCTACCAGCGGAGCCGGTGTTACCTGCGAACATGTCGTTAGCGACATTGGGTCAGAGGTACTGTTCTAGGGAGAACTATATGTCTAGCTCTGTCGTGAGCATCGGGGCGATGGATGCTCTAACGCATCACTGTATAACAATGATGATTGTGAGGGTGTATGGGTCCCTCGCGACTCATCTGATCAGTGGTGGTCAACTGAGTGTTATGGGGAGGGTACTGGTCGGTGAGCACTTTGCCTGGGGGCTTACGCTACATGCGAGGATGGTAGGGTAGCTGGACCGATGTCGGTCCACCGACATAGGGGACTTTGCTTTTGGGTGCATCTTGGTGGCCTGGTTTTTGGAGAGGGTGCCGATGTTGTGCCCTAGGATTTTATTGGGTGCTCCTGGGGCACGAGAGCCATGATTGAGGCGGTGGTCGACTATTTTGGTTCGCCACGGTGGTGGTGAGGGTGGTGACCTTTTCACAGGTGTGGCGGTAGATGTCGTAGGTTATACTGCAGTATCCATACACTGGTGTGGACTTTCGGGGTGATCCAGACATGGTGTTACCTCCAGGGGAGGTATTTGATCACCGAGGTATGTTTATGAGTTTGATATGTTGATTTTTTTAGATAGTGTGACATGTGTATTTGGTATATATGTTGATACTATCTTTTGTTTGTTTGTATGTGCAGATGTGGGACCTCGCAGGCGCGAGGTTGAGCTGTTTAGAGCGTTGGCTTGTTAGGATCCAGGGAGACCGCCGTGGGGAGGGCCACGGGCAGGAGAGAGACGTCGGCGTGAGGACGCCGAGGAGAGACCATCTAAGGATGAGAGAGCAGCGAGGAGACTTCGTTTTGATGACCCAGGTGTCAGGCCATCGCATGCTCCTCCGGAGGACACCGGGGGATATTTTGAGGATATTTATCGCCACCTGGAGGCGGTGCTACAGGGCGTGCCTGAGGTCATGTGGTCACGCATCCAGGATGAGGGAATCCTGGAGCAGTGTGTGGGAGTTCCTCCACTGTGGCGGGCCGTGGTGTGGCGAGCAGTAGTAGCAGGTGCTGCTATGACTGAACGGTTACCTCTCGGTCCAGAGGGACTAGTAGTGGGTGGGAGATCACCGCCCGAGGGAGGGGCAGGAGGTGGTGCTCTAGAGGCACCTCAAGTTTCACTCTATGTATTTTTTTATTTTTGTATATAGGCTAGTGAGCCCATTTTGGTGTAGTGGCACCAGTTTTGTACCGAGGTGCTTCACTGGCCTGCAGACATTTGTATATTTGTATGTAAACATTTTGATGGCACTGTGGACCGATTTATATATATATGAGTATACATTTTGGGATCTATGTGATGTTTACATGTGTTGATGATGTCTAATTTATATATGCTGTGACAGTGTTTTGATATTTTTATGTATGTGTAGAGGTATATTGATGTGATATATGCCAATCTAACACCATGTTAGCTAAGTTATCTGTAATTTGATTCAATTGTCTTGGAATATGTGTAAATGTAATGAAATCAAAATGTCGAGCTAAAAGTCTAACCTACAGGTATTTACGAAAGAGGCAAGGATCGTGGATGCGGTACACATTGTTGAGCTGGAGAACGAATAGCTGAGAGTCGAGAAAGATGCTAAGGTGATGAATACGATGATGCTGGGCATCGATGAGGAGGCCAATGACGACAGTGTATTCGGCTTGGTTGTTGGTGACTGAACCCAAACATATGCCGCTAGAATGGAGCATTTCATGTGAGGAGGTATAAAGGGTCTAAGTTGCCGAAGCGAGATTTTGTGTCCAACGGCTGGCACCGTCGGTGTAACTGATGCGGTAGGTTAGTGGAGGAAGCATTTGTCAATAGCACAAATGATAGTTTATACATGAGGGATGGAAAAATATTAAAAACACTATAAAAGAAATAACCTAAAGTAGAATGGCTATGCTTAGGCATACAATTTCTTTACGTATAACCCGTTGATGGGTTCTTTGAGAGAGAGGCCTTCTGGTTAGGCCAGGATGTATGCGCCTTTGGTGAGGCAATGCTGGATAATGTAGGGGCCATGCCATAGTGACTCAAATTTTCCATGACCAAGGGTATCGTGAGCGATATCGTAAGCAAGGACGAGGTCGCCTTCGTGAAATGAGCGAAGGTTGACATGGCAATCAAAGGTGGTTTTTGATCATTTTTTGGTTGCCCAATTGTTCTGTAATGAAGATCAACGATCTTCATCCAGGGATTCTAAGTGCAGAAAGCGCTGCTCCATTGGAGCAGTGTCGGGTAATAGCTCAATTGCGATGCGTAAGGTGGGAATTTCACACTCGATGGGAAGAGTGGCCTCAACCCCATGGACTAGATGAAATGGTGTGAAACCAATGGTCATTTTCGCGGCCGTACGATAAGCCCATAGCGGNATTAACCATGCACTGTAACATGGTCTTGAGGACCTTGTTAACTACTTCGACCTGTCCGTTAGACTGAGGGTAATATGGTGAGGCAAACTCGTGGGAGAATCCTAACCGAGATGAGAGTTCGATGAAAATCTCATTCTCGAAGTGTTTCCTGTGATCGGAAACTAGTTGGAGTGGTACTCCAAAGCGGGATATGACGTGATTAAAGAAAAAACGCGTTGCAGAGTCAGCGGTATTGTTGAAGGTGGGCATAGCTTCCACCCATTTTGTGAATTAATCGACTGCGACAATAATGTATTTGTGTCCATTGCTGGATGGGGGATTACAAGTCATGAAGTCGATGCCCCATTTACAAAATGGGCCGATAGTAATGACTGGGTGAAGAAGAGCAGGTGGTGCTCATGCTTTGTTGGCGTAAAGCTGACATTTCTCGCATCGCTTCATGGCATGAATGAAATCATGAAACAATGTAGGCCAAAAATAACCTGCTCGGATGATTTTCTGAGCAGTGGACATTCCCGAAAGATGGCCCCCACATGCGCCGCTATGGCAGTCGTTCAATACTCTATCGGCCTCGTCAATAGTCAAGCATCGACAAAGTATGGTGTCGACCCCTCGCCGATATAAGATGTCTCCGATGAGGAGGTAGTGGGGGGCCTAGTGGCGAATACGATGATGATCATCTCGTGAGAGGTGGTTATCGAACTTTTGGGTTCGGAGGTAGATGAGGAGGTCGTCATACCAAGGATCATCCATAGTGATGTAAAAGAGATGTTCGTCGGGGAAGTCGGTATTGATGGGGGCACTGGTAGTATCATAGGGGAAGGCCGTGAAAAGTTCGGCGAGGAAAAGAGATTTCTTTCTCTTGGGTATTGAGAATTCAAGATCATACTCCTGAAGGATAACGATCCATCGGGCAAATTTTCCATTAATTTGCCGACGACTGAGCAAGTATTGCATAGGGTTGGAATCTGCTACAACCTTAGTCGTGCGAAGCAGAATGTAATGACGCAGTTTCTAGAATGCAAGGACGACTGGAAGGGCTAGTTTCTCTTCGTGTTTATACTTCAAGGGTGGCCCTGAGAGGTTTTTACTAATGTAGTAAATGACATGCTCATGATCGTCATTACCGATTTGAATGAGAACCTCTGTTACTGAGACAGTTGATGCTGATATGTAGAGGATATAGTTGCGATTATAGTCGGGTGAACTAATTAAAGGGGCATTAGAAAACACCATTTTAAGATCATCAAATGCTTTTTGGGCATGTTCATCCCAGTGAAATGGGATGTCATGGCGTAGTAGGCGAAGGAAACCGTATGCACGAGTGGTGCAGTCTGGGACAAATCACTGTAGAAAGTTAGCTTTTCCTTGTAGAATCTGGAGTTGACGTAAATTCCGGGGAGGTGGAATTTTTGTGATGGCTTGGACTTTGAGGGGGTCCACGGTAATACCGCTTTGGGAAACGATGAATCTGAGGAGGCACCCCACAGTGACGCAGAGCACACACTTGAGGGGGTTCAAGCGGATGTTGTACTGATGACACCATTGGATGATGATCTGTAAATCATCAAGATGTTGGGTGCATTTCTTGGATCGAGCTGTGAGGTCATCCAAGTATGCGAGGATGATACGAGCCAGATCGTGAAAAATGTATGTCATAGCCCATTGGAAAGTTGCGCCAGCATTCTTTAAGCCAAAAGGCATGACACGATATGCAAAAGTACCCCAAGGGGTAGTGAATGTAGTTTTGTATTGATTGGCTGGGTGAATTTGGATTTGATTAGAACGAGAGAAACCTTCCATGAAGGATAGAGCCTCGTGGCCTATGCAGTCATCGATGACTTGATCGATGAAAGGCGTTGGAAAGTTGTCTTTGGGACATGCGTGATTGAGATTGCGAAAGTCTGTGCAGACGCAGATAGTGCCCTATTTTTTGTTAACGGGTATAGGGTTGGAAACCCATGATGTATAGGCGATGGGGTAGATGAACCCAACCGCGTGTAATTTGTCAATCTTGGCTTTGATGGCTGCTGCTTTGGATGGGTGTAGTGGTCGCTATTTTTGACAAACTGGTGTAATGTCAGGCCAGGTGTCGATGCGATGTTCGATGATAGAGGGATCAAGGCTAGGCATTTTTGTGTATGACCAGGAAAAAATATCCCGATATTCTTGGAAGAGGGATTTATAGGCGGTGATTTCTTGAGGATTTCAAGCGACGCCAATGGTGATTTCCTCGATGAATCCATTTTTGATGGAAATGTCGATTTTGATGGTTGGGGAAATGTTGGCCATGTTGCCTTCTTCAAATGCATCAGGGGAAGGAATGGGATTGTTGAACCAGTCGATATTCCCTGATGGGATAAAATCCTTGGTTTTGACCGCGTATATGGGGTGTTGGTTAGGAGGCATGGAGGCTTCCTATGGAAAGAAGAGCGCTCAGTGGTGTAGCGTATCCCATGGGTAGTCGGGGGTGTTTAACTCTTCGAGTATGTCCTCGTCACAGTGGAATTGGCGGGAATACAAGGGGTCGTAAGGAGTGATATCGGTGACTGTCATCGTGTGGTTGTCCCCTGGTGATGAAGAAGCAGGGGGAATGACGCAATGAGATTGCGATGGTTAGCTCGACATAAACCAAATATTGAAGTACTAAGGAGTACCCGTGGTAGTTGGATGTAAAATTTCCATAGGGAAATGAATGGGAGAATTGGGGGGATTTGGGGGTGAATCCTCGGATAAGTCATCCAAGAACCACAAAGGTGTCTGGAGTGCCTCGGGTTCGAGAGAAATGATATGAAGAATCTCTAGTGACGAGGTAAGGTCAACCATCAATTCTGTAGGGGTTTGAATCAGGGTCAATTTGCGTTGCCTGTATTCAATGATCATAGGACATTGGTATGTAAAATGATCGAAGGATTCACATAGAGAGCAAGGGCATCTCATACGTTCATTGACTGAAGTTGTGACATAATGGATGTCAGTGATTTTTGGTAAGGATGATGTAGCTGGATTGGGTTCATTCTGGAAGCTTTGGCGTATTATGGCTAATGTCTACCGGAAGCATGGCAGTGCTGGGCAATGGTGTGTATAATGGCCATATTCTGAACATATAGCGCAAGAGAATTTAGTTTGCAGCCCTTTACTACTTGAGTGAGGGGTGGGGGTGGCAGTAGTTGCTACGGTGTCGAGTGTTGATGGTGTTTGACTGAGCGGAATCAGGTTCCGTAACTCAGGTAGAGATGGGAAGTTGTTGGTTTGGTGTCCATCTTTCTCACATAGCACGCAAGGGGGTTGGACGCGTAGGGGAAGTGGAATTGTGGGATCCTTCTTCCTTCGCCTGCCCCCAGCTGTGGCAGGGAGGTTAGTGAGTGGGGGTGTAGAGGGTATGGTGGGAGTGAGTATGGGAATCATCATTGGGATTCCTTCCATTTGGGGGGG
>SNQJ01S0186010.1:4004-18656 GCA_010110895.2 Picea sitchensis | reverse complement strand
TATTATCTGAAAATATATCATAACTCATACCGTTACCCATCAAACAATCTTGGGTCCATTACCCAAACCTGGGGTCTCCAACTTCTCATGGCCATAACTCTCTACCGTGAGGAATTATGTGACGTTCCACATACCACCGGAAATGAAATGACAAGAAATATCCATCTAGGATATTTTACCTGACAAATTCTCTTTCCTTCATCTCATTATTCCACAATTAAGCATGGGTTCTCTTACTCCACAAAGCGTCTTCCCGTGAGAGATTTCACCATAAGGGGACCACTTTGGAGTTCATCCATATTTACTTCTTCTCAACCATGAAAAAACAATAATGAGTCATATTTACATCAAACACTATTGGGTCCATTACCCAAAACTTTGTGCTACGGGTCTTCAAGGGTTGACATCAATGACAACCAACCTTAATCAACATTATACACATTGATACCTTTACAACAGTATAAAAATTATGTCAATTGGAGCTCATATGAAAACTTTATGCCTATCACAAGTTCACCTACCATATTTACCACCATGGTATGAGAGGATTCCATGTCAACCCCCATTACTCACACATATGGGGATATCCATATATGGAATTTAAAGAATATTCTATAAGGTCCAAAACCTATCACAATTGAGGGTTGAGGAAGTAAAAATCCTAACCCTAGTTGTCTATCGGGCCATGTTAAATACTAGGCCACTAGGAGGAGACAAGGTTCCATTATTTTGCATTGTATCTTGTTCCATAGGTGAGAATAACAATTTAGAGTGGTATTTTTTGAGTGTCGCATCTTGACCACAAGTGTCGCAGGTGTTTCAAACATCATACTGCCATCTTGCCTATGTCGTGCCTCTAACGACATCATAAGAACACTTAAGACACCTCAAAGACTGGTTTTGAAGAGGATAAATCAGTTGACAAGGAGTACAAACCTTTTTCCACTGAAAAAACCACTCAAATATCAAATTTGGAAGGCAGCGCTGCCCTATGCACTGTTAGGGAGTGTTAACACTCCCTGGGCTTCTTTGAGGGAGTGCTACAACGCTCTGTGCCCCATTTTGGGGGAGCACTACCCTTTCTAAGCGAATTTTGGTTTGTTGAGACAAACCAAGGAAGAATCCCCTCAATTTATGAAGGTGGTTGGATTCGAATAGAAGGTCAAGGCATGATCTTAGGGAAAATACTCAACTGAAGGAGAAGAATCCTCAACTTATCCCAAATATCTCTCAAGTGGTTGGGCCTCTCCAAGGTTATACAAGGAGGCCTCTTCATGGTGAAAAGAGGGTAGTTTAGAGGTATCAAACTTATGATCTCATAAGGGATATGAACAGTAAAGCATCATCATTATGTGTGTGGATTATTTGAGCAAGGGTATGGACAAAGGCAGCTTGGTGAAGTTGTTGCACCACATCCATGGCTGTAAGAAACACTTTGTTCTCATTAATATAAATTCATGCTTGGCCTGTTTCTTTCAATTTTATGTTTGTTACACATGAACTTGTCTTCAGTAGATAGATATGTATTTGGGCTAATCTCAGTAGAATAGGAATCTTGTTGTATCCTTGTTTGTTCTACAGGACCTATCGAGGAGCTTAGGATCGAAGCTCAACTTGGACTTTGCGAGAACAAACGCCATTTAAAAAGGTACACGTTTCTTCTTCCTCTTCATCCGTTAGCTTAATTAGATGTAAAAGGATGTCAGTGACCAATGATATCACCCTTTCTGTCTTGGTTTTAGGGGTCTAGATACCAAGAGGGAATCCACTTGTCCGTGGGAGGATTCACCTGTAACATAGAGGAGGATATATTTTGTAGCATCCATACAAGCCATAGTGTCAAAGGTAACTACAAAGAGTGACTCTTTCTGTGTATTTTCATTTGAAGAAAATGGAGCAAAGTGACCTCACCTTCTAGCTAGGTTTTCTCTCGTATTGGGTTTCCCAGGTTATATCTTGTGTTTATTTTTGGATGGTGTGTATGCATTTATTTATATTCTCTACTTTTCACATTTTAACTATTTCATACATTTTAAGAAGAAAACTAGTTATCAAAGAGTTTCATATCTAAAGGAAATTAACCTTCATAGTAAAGATTTCAGTATTTTGTTAGATATATTTTTATGAACTATTTAGTGGAATATCCATGACAGTTTACAAATCACATACCATGTGTAAATAGAAACATGTCTTGAAATGTTTTAAATAATATATATTTGAAATATTTTTTAATTAACATCCAAATTTATTATTGAGAAATTGGGAGATATGTCGTTGATGCAAACAAATTGGTACGATCAGACTAACAACAAGAAGTGTTAAAAATTGTTTTCATTGATGTCAAAGAGAAGGGGAGATCATAAACATATTTGTGCATTGAGGAGGTTTCATGAAGGCTAAGCATGTGTGTTGATGAGGTTTTGTGTGAAGGTAGGATGATTGTGAATATCTCTATGTGATGATGAATTTCTGCAAGGGATCTATGTATTTACCCTAAATCAAGAAAGACGTCATCATAACAATGAGATGAATGTGTGTGAAATGAGTTTGGGATATACAAGTTTCAAGAGAAATGGCGAATGGAATATAGATGAGACGATCTCATTGAAGAATAATATAGGGACGAGATCGAGGAGACCCATTGAGTGAGTTGAAGGCACAACAAAACCATGGACGTGGTAAAGGAGAAGTCTATGGCCTGATGACCTGATCAAAGAAATAGAAAAAATACAATATCCCACATGCACAAGGAAAACTGATTTCGATGGGTTTATAATGTAATGTGATGTTACGTAGTTTGAATATCAATGGAA
Source organism: Picea sitchensis (assembly GCA_010110895.2). Classification (NCBI taxonomy): domain Eukaryota; kingdom Viridiplantae; phylum Streptophyta; class Pinopsida; order Pinales; family Pinaceae; genus Picea; species Picea sitchensis. The sequence continues at coordinate 15,843 of SNQJ01S0186010.1, read as the reverse complement.
GAGCTACATAACCATGTGATGCCAGTGTTTCATGGAAACCTGAACAGGAGATCTAGCTAAAGAAAGTACAAACAAAGCTTGTCAAGAAAGGAAGAGAGATTCAATATGGAAGAATGAGAAAATATATTCACACTACTCCAATGAGTTGATGATTGATACATAGATCATGATCAATATGATACAATGAATGAGTGGAATACACTCATATATAGGGAAAAACATTCCATAATTAAGAAAAGTAATCAAGTAGTTATATTTCCTTAGGAATGCATGCATGCATAATAGTGATGGTAAAAATAGAAAGTCTAAAATAGAACTAGTCAGTTAAATCCCATTGAACTAATGTGTTGAAAATAGAAATTTCTCCAACACCCCCCCTGAACATCACTATGGAGTAAAAAATGAGTCCCGGCTACTAGGCCATTTTAGGTACTCATGTACAATGAAAATAATGAACACTGAACAAAAGTGAGGAAAGAGGGAAAACCACGTGGGAAAAAAAAAACCTCAAAAGATAATGTATCAAAAGAAGAAAATGACAATTGCTAGGCAGTTGTGTTCTTCACTACAAGACGATCCCGCAAAGTCTGAAACTTCTTCTCACTGAAAGTATTCGTGAAGATGTAGAAATATTTATGGATCTAATGAAGTCCTTTGGAAACCTATCTAGTCTTGTACCTCTTGATCTTGTGGACCCATCTGCACCTTAAAATATTCCTTTCTGGTGGAAGTGGAACGAGATTCCAAGTCTAGTTTTGTAGGAGTGATTCATACTCCTTCTGCATGGCTTCTTGCCATAATGGATTTCCCACAACCCTATTGTAGTTATGTCGATCAGTATATTGAACCATATAGCAATGCATGGGCATCATTGGTTCTAAAGTTGAAAGTACATGAGAAGGCTCCTCATGTTGAGATCGAGTCCTCCTCGAATCCAATGGATTCCATGCAAGGTTGATTGTTGCCTAAAGTGTGGTATGTGCCTTCTTGGGCATCTGTTCAAGCTTCGACGTTGGATTCTTATCTGGATATACTATCTGCCTATTTCCATGTACAGAATCTGAGTGTATGGAATCATCTATGATGTCTGAAACTGATGGAAGAACAAGAGTATATGCATGTTGCACTAGAGGTGCATACAAAGTACTCTCCTTATGTGTGAGTAGAATAGAGGAGTCATCATGAGAAAAATTAGTGAATTTATACAACCTTGATTTGTGATCCACCTCACCAATTGCAATGATGTAATTGTGATGCATGTCAGTTACTAAAACTAAATATGATGTAAAATCGACCTTTTTACCTTTTTGAGCGATCTGATAAACTGAGAGCAGATGCATAGAAAGCATGCAAAACATTCTCAAAACTGCCATTGTGGAGTTCCACTCTCCCTTCTCCTACTACTTCTACTAGAGTATCATTCCCCATGAGAATAGGGGGTCTTGAGCATGGACTAAATGAAGAGAAAGATTCCTCTTTCGCTGCCATATGATGGGATGCACCAGAATCTATAATCCATGAATCAAATGAGGAATTATTTGTAACCAGTGCATGATGATTACCTTTCTTAGGAGCAAGATCTTCTTCCTTCTGCTTCTTGACTCCCTCTGGAATGAAGTTTCCAAGGTTGTTCCACTGAAGTGTATGTTCCATAAGATCGATCTATTTCTTCATGCATGTGGATTCTTCATGATTCAGTTCATTTCAGTAAGTGCACTGCTTTCCCTTCTTCTTCTTCTTCTTCTTGGAATCTGAAGAGTCTCTGGAACCTGAAGAATCGTTGAAGGGTTTGGAATATCCCTCCTTCCCCTTCTGTTTGGATGACCCTTTTCCATCATGCATGGTGAGTGCATGTGCTTTGGGATATTTCATGAGGCCCATCTGTATGAGTTTTGTCTTCTCTTGTGTAAGAGACTCAATGAACTGATCCAATGTAGGCATTTTCCAATTTGTTCCAAAAAGACATCTGCCAGAATGGAAATTGGAGACATATACATCGTATTCCAGTCCTAGCTTGGCCAAGATTGTTAGAATAAGTTGTTTCTCTTGTGCAGACTTATCAATACCACATTCACCCAAGATTAATAGCAAAGATTTAAATTTAGTAAAAAAATGTTATATATTATCAAAACTTTTAGGGTCTAAGGTGTTCAACTCTACCTCAAGCATATGACCTCGCATCTCATCTTGCTTTACAAAGAGTCCTTCCAAGGTGGTCTAGATGTCGTTTGGAGTCTTGCATGCGGCAACATGAAACCACAAATCAGTGGAGATTAAATCAAGAAGTAGTCGTGTGGCCTCATCCTTACGGTTCGTCCATCTCATCTTCTCAATCGTTGATGTAGGTTATGTTTCTGTCGCCATCGTCAAATTATATAGTCCTTTTCTTTTGAGTTGGAATGTCGCCTTAGGCTTCCAATCAAAATAATTGTATGGTGTGAGGATTACCACCAAGTTTGACTGTATAATAGTTTCCATATCCATCTCTCCCGTTGTTTCTAAGAACCCCTAAAAATTTACTCTCAATCTGCAAGTGAAAAATTAAGAAATCACAACAGAAATGACACTTTAAGTGAAAATTCGTATCGGTTTCAAGAGATGATCTTGCGACTTACTTTTTGAGAAAACGGTGAAGAATCTCACCAAACGGTTGAAAACCCACTTCCAAAATGGGTCGATTTACTATTCACTTTTGTTGTTTCCTCCAAAACGTAATATTTTGGGAGCAATGAATGTAGAAAGTTATGGACACAGATTCGTATCAGTTTCAGGAGGCTATCTTGTGGCTTACTTTCTGAGCAAACGGTGAGAAATCGCGCCAAACGGTTGAAAACCCACTTCCAAAATGAGCCGATTTACTTTTGACAAGGGTCGTTTCCTCCAAAACATAATATTTTGGGAGGAATAACTGATGAAAGGTACGACCACGGATTTAACTAGCCGAAACTCCAATTTTCCTTATTCTTCGGCTTGTCTGGCTTGCTCCAAGCAGCATAGCTCTGATACCATGTCAGTGTTTCATGGAAACCTGCATAGGATATCTAGCTAAAGAAAGTAAACAAAAATCTTATCAAGAAAGGAAGAGAGATTCGATATGGAAGAATGAGAAATTATATTCACACTACTGCAATGACCTGATGATTGATACATAGATCATGATCAATATGATACAATGAATGAGTGGAATACACTCATATATAGGGAAAAGAATTCCATAATTAATAAAATCAATCAAGCAGTTAGCTTTCCTTAGGAATGCATGCATGCATAATAGTGATGGTAAAAATAGAAAGTCTAAAATAGAACTAGTCAGTTAACTCCCACTGAACTAGTGTGTTGAAAATAGAAATTTCTCCAACAGGTGCAAGGCATTAAATTTTATGTTGTGGGGTCCACCACACCAAAGATTGGGAGATCAAAATGAAAGAACACTATTGAATTATTGAGCACCCGGTGGGAGGGTGGGTTGATCACCCATTCATGAGGAGATACATGTGGTGCAAGATCATTGATTCAGGTAAAACAAGGTTCCATATCACATACTAGAATATTAGAGTGAAAACACAGTATTGAAGTCCCAGGTGCCTAGTGGTTTATGGGGCGGTGGTCGATGACATGTCAAAGCCACGAAAGTAGCCACATCATCCAACACATGTAGTAGGGGTCTAGATGGAGGTGATGTCAACAACCATGTATAGTTCCATGTGTTAAACCATGTATCAGCGTTGTATTAGTTAGTACATACAAAATGTGCCACACAGAGACTATGTTAGCTTCCACGTCATATTGGATACCAGATTGAGGCAAACAATTGAGATGCATCGTTAGAGGTTTCAAGGGCCTAGTGGTTTGATACCCTGGTGGTGGGGCCCAACATACCAGTATATCGGATATTGGATCAGTGGAAAGGTTAATATGTATGGGGATTTTGATTCCCAATACCCCGGTGAGTGATGCCACATCAGCGCCACAACAACAGTCACGATGGAGCCACATCATATAACACACATGGAAGGGGTCCATGTGGAGGTCATGCTAGAAATAGAAGGAAAAATGGTTGTTGGTGATCAATGTCAGATCATGTGCCACATGTTATGCCATGTGTCATGTCAACTACTGCCATGAGTAGTGCTCCAGTTATCCCACATGTCATGGGAAGATTGAGCCATGCAGTATACCAACAGATCATATATCGAAATATTGGAGGAGCATTACATGTGTTTGAATCTTCCAGGGGCCTGGTGGCCTGGTAGGCCAGTGAGTTGATAGGCTAATGACCTAGTGTAGTATATCGAATATCAAAATATCAGAGGAGAAAGGTGTGACTTTGAAGCCTTGGGGCCCCGGTGACCTAGTAGACCCAGTGGTCTTTATATGTGGTAAATAGATAAATGATTGAGATTTAATCAAGGACCATATTGAACAACTGTTGAGTGTCAACTTCATGCTGAGTGTTCTAGAGGCTAGTGATTGCATATCTATAGTGGAAATTTAATCTGAGGACTGATCGAATGATTGTTGATCGTTGAGTTAATGTTGCATTTTTTAGTGGGAAGTGAGAAGATCAACGATCATTATATATTCCCTAGTGCATCGAATGTTTTTTTAGCGTTGATGTATGCTTCATGACTAGTGAACAAAACATATGAAAACATGAGGAATTTGGGATCATATGCAAAGGATTCTATACAAACTGATTTCAAGGAAAAACCAAGGAATTTGGAGCTAACCCCATGAACATGATTTTTTGGCATAAGGAAGAAGGATTTGATGAATGGTATATGCATATAAATAATGAATCGATAATCCATTTTGATAGGTGTGAATGTGTGACTATAATAAAATGGAAGTAAGGATCTGAGGCTCCAGGGTGGTGGGGAGTGGAAGTAAGTAAGGTATGAATGTAAGTGAGAGAGGTGTGAAGCTGAGGATATGAGGTTCGAGGATGCCAAATAATGGAAGATATTATAATATAATTTTCTAAGGGTGGATAGGAGGTGGAAGGTCTAAGGAACATCTGAAGTCATGCATATTATGAACTTGTTGTGTCGAGCACTAAAATCCTCCATTTTCTTGTAATATATATCCATAATCCTATTAATAAAATGGGACCCCTTGTATTTTTTTTTACTTTGAAAAAAACCCTCTAGTTTATTCATATTGTTATAAAAAATTGTTCCTCAAGCCTCACCTTTCCTAAGATTTCACATCCTTCAAAATTGAAGCACTTAGAATTTTTCAGGTTTGTGCCTTTTAGATTTTCGACAAAGTTGATTAAAACTCATCCAATGTGCATCGAAGGAGTTACCTTCAACTTCTTTGATGTACGTCAGAGGAGTTTCCATAAACTCCGCTGATGAGCTTTAACAATGTCATCCTTTTCCCTCCAATCAACCTTTCAATCGCATAAGTTTCTTGAAACTCCTCCAATGAAATCATAGGAGTTAGCTTCAACTCCTATGATGAAATCATAGGAGTTAGCTTCAACTCCTTCGATTTGCTTGGAAGAATTTTCTTCACTTCCTCCGATAGAAATTCAACACACTTCATGCTAAGTTCTCTGATGCACTTCAGAGGAATTTCCTCAAAGTCCTCCGATGTGCATCATAGGACTTAACCGTAACTTCACCTATTTTAATGTCAACTACCTACATTTAATGCACAAGTTACCAAAATATTATAAATATGATTTTGTTTCTCATATTTCATTGTTTCTGTAAGCATCAAGGAGACGAAGATAGTTCCCCAACGAGAGCATGTTGAGCCTTGATTTTATCATCGTCAACCTCTCACAATATTCCACATGTCGATAGAATTCTAGGTAGGTTCTCTTTTCTCCTTATTTCTCTCTTCCTCGTACTAGGGTTTTCGTACTAAGGTTAGGTTTTGCTTTGTTTCTATTATATTCAACCAAGAAACACCAGTACATCCCATTACCACTATAATAGTTTTATTCCCCTATACCACCACTATAACCCTGTACCAATGTGTATCAAGACATTTACGCTATCATTGATCCTTCCAAACCAAACCTTTCGTTTGCACCTTGCGAGAGTCTAGACCTGCAGAGGTCGCCAATGACTCTTCCATTTTCCTTGGACCTAAACCATTCTTTTTCTATCTCTAGTGCCATCCCAAAATAGATATATCCTCAACCTTAGTCAATTGGTGGGACACCTATAAGCGTAAATCCCTAAGTCTCTCAACTAAATATTTCGATCCTTGGCCTGAATAAAACCATACAAATTTATCATTTTTAGAGAATTGTCACAATTTGTTTTGTTTTTGGGAGACTTCCTTTCGATTGCACCCATAACTCTCGACACATTTAGTGAGAAATTATCTTACTAACCGCAGAGGAGATGGAAATAACTTCTCCAATTTACATAATTCATCAGAAATTTTTTCGTTAACTCCTTCAATCGCATTAGAGTTCATATCAACTCTTCTTATTTGATCGGAGGAGTTAAACGCAACTTCACCAATGACATATTGGAGGCTTCCAAATCCAATATGGTGATGTGTATCAAAGTTTTTCATACTAACTCAACCAATTGATATCAGAGAAATTTTTAACAACTCCTCCGATTTACATCAGAGGAGTTAACATCAACCCCTCTGATTTTACCTTTTGTGCACATTTTGAGTCACTTTCTGCCCCAATCTTCACCAGAATTCTCATCGTGCCTACTATTATTTTATCATCTTCAGATGATGACCTTCCACCGAACACCAGCTCAATTGAATCATCCAATACTTGCGTTTTGATTTCATTATGATTTTGTGTTCATATCGATCTTATGTTTTCTTGACAGGTTCAACCATGTCTCCTAAGAAAAGGACAATGATTAAAGTGCCAAATACCAAATCCTCTCCCAGTAGCTGACAAGATGAATATGAACTAGAAGTGGTTGGATCTATGTACGATGACACCTATGGGCTCCTAGAAAATGGACAAACACTTAGATGTGAAAATGTATACTAAATGTTCAAAAAGAAAAACTTCTCCATCGAGGTTTGGATGAATATGAATTAAAAATATAAGCAAATATGGAATATTCAAGGTAGCAACCCACACAATTGTATTCCCTTGTGCATATTCCATCACCTGGATCCTAAAAAATATAGATTTGAAAGACAAATATGTCTGTAATGGAAAGAAAGAACCCATAGCATCGTTTCGACCCCAATACCTACCAATATGTTATCACATTGAGAAAGGGATTAAAAATTTGGAAAACAAACACCTAGATGAGTTTAAATAAACACCCAACAACTTATTCCCCATATGGTACAAGGTAGACAAGAAGTTCAAGCATAGACCCAAGGGAGGGTACCCCACGAGCTCTTTAAGGAATCCTTATCAATATATGGTGGCCATGTTGTGCAGGTTATATGGGGAACCAAATTCTTTTCAGTTCCCCTTGTATTACATGCCGCTAATTTATTAATATGAATATGAAGGATTTTCATTCAATTGGGATGACATCCTATAATCCAACCTGACAGTCACCATAATTGTATTGTTAGAAGCTCAGCCGATAAATTTTCCAAGTTCCCACATGTCTTCCTACCTCTTGTATATCATGTGCTTTTCCCACTAGTACCCAAACATGGGATGGAAATGGAAACCCTTGGACGAGCCCATTCATTTTTATTGTAAAGTTCTCTCAGATAAAAAATAGAGAACACAATATCAAAAGATCTGTGAACATTTTATGGCCCCTTTGTATGATTTTATATTCTCCATGAAAGACCAATGTATGACCGACAAAGAAATCATTTCCATAAAGAGGATTGGGGAATGGTACCTTATGGATAATGATACCTATATCAGAGTGTACATTGCCACTAAACCTCCCCATCTTCTCCCCCATTTTGCACCAGATAAACTAGTACTCTATGAATTAGCATATCAAACAATAATATATGGAGTAGGAAGAGTTCTCTACTAGGGAAAGAAATCAATATGGCCACCATTTCCTCTATATATTGGGCTATACTCATTCTCCAACACCAAGAAAACATAGGATGAAGTAAATGTCTTACTCTCATATCATTTTGGAGAGGAAATAACTAGAATACACGGCCTTAAAGAAGTCGTAAAAGACCATTTCATTAAAGTAGTATTGCCTTGGGAGTACACGAAAGAGATCTGAGATGAAAAAGAAGTGCATGAAAAATCCTAAACCTATGATGATGTTGTCTTCTAAAAAATAGGCATGCCTATAGGGAGGATCGTGGATGAAAAAAGAGAAAAATAATAATCCTATAAAAGGCAGCAAAAGGACCATCAGGAAGATCACCCCCTGCCTCAGCCTCTGTACACTTTGGATTGGTAGAAAGAGAAGACGAAACACCAACCAATAAGAAAAGAAGAAGAAAAGAAAAGGTTCACAAGAAAAATAATGATGCTTCCAAGAAAAAGTGAAATATTGAAGAGAAATCCAAGGTTGAGGTAGAGGAAAAACCAACAACACAAAAGGAGATCAAACATAAAGAGGCAACATAAGGAAGAGAAGACGCAGGAAAGGAAACCAAGGAAGCATATGATAAGATAGCCAAAGAAGAGAGGCATAAGAAAGAGGTTTATATAAGAAATGGTGACACTCTACCAATTGATACTTATATCCCATAAGTTTCAACAACATACACCAACACAGAGGCACCATTCAACAATCTAGGACTAGGGTTTTGGGCTCCATTTCAGCCAAGTGAGGTCCCAAACTTGAGAATCTTCACTTATGACAACAAGTCTGGGAAGATCGTGCAAGGAAAAATAAATAAGGTTCCAACAACTCAAGGGATTCCATTCTTGGTTATTACACAAGTTCCCATGACAGGAGATGTTAGGGAAAATCCCATAGATTGTTATAGCAATATTTGCCTCAACCTATGCAGTCTTGCATAGAAGGTATTTTTCCATCTCCCCATGAATAATTTTAATCCCTTTTTGCAAATCCCAGAGCTAAAAATACATTTTTCCACATATACACACCTTTCCTACTATACAACATGCATATATGTAGGTTGCACCACTACAGCCCATGTACATCGGGAAATGTGCCCAAAATAGAAAAATGGTGTCGGGTTTCCATGTCACGATAGGAGATCAATGATCCTTAGCCTTCCATATACTGGAAATGTTCTAACTCGACCCTTCAGTTCCACTTGAAGACTATAAATGGGCCAATTCTAATCTATGAAAAGAGGAAAAAGAATTCAACTTTAAGAGCAAAGTTACTCTGGAGGAATTATTCACTTCACATTGAGTTTGCATCCCTTTATCCTTTAAGTCTAAACACAGTGTTCAACCCCCAAGATATTTCCTTATTGATTAAGAACTTCATTGTCTCTCTTATATGAGCTTGTCTTTGGTGGAGGATTGAAGTGGTGGAGGCCCAGCTGGAAGGAACTTAGTTTCTCGGTTTCGAACCGTGCCAACACGGAAGTCTGTAACTTATTCACTTATGTTGATTATATCTTAATAGAAATACTATTTTCTCGTCCAATTGATATCTTGCAAATATTTGAATTATTATTCCATGGGCATATTTGTTACGAATGTTGATGGATTATGCTATTGAGTGTGCTAACATCATATATTATCACCATATGCTTGTGTTGCTTGAGTTGCAGGTATATTTATTTTGGTCAAATGCTCAACGGTGGACTTCATCGAATGTATGGACAAGGTAGGCCTTTTATCTTATCTTGCTAGCATATTTGTTTATATAGCATACTTGACAATAGATTTAATTTCTGTAGTCATGTTTGTCTCTTGTGGTTTGCCTCTAGACATAGAGAGATTTTCCTCGTAACAGAATTGGTGACCATACTAGGGATTGGATCTTCTTTTTTCGGGGTTTGGAGTGTTTTTCTCCTTAGATTTATCTCATTCAAATTGATTTTATTGTCATATGATTGCTTGACAGCCTCTATTCACTCTGGGTTTGAGTCTTTCATCCTTCTCCTTAGACTAGCTATTTTTTTTACACTTATACACAGGTTTTGGCTTGACAATCGTGTATATATGCGTGTTTTCCTTCTCCAGTTGCGTACATACACGCTTTTCCATTGAAAAATCGTGTACATCAACCTTTGTTGCTTGTTTTCTAGGTTTGGTAGTTGTTGGGTAGGTTTTGATGATTGTTGAGTCTTCTTGGGTCTCTATAGTGATTGTTAAGTGTCTGTGGGATGACAGGAAACCTGTCTTTGGTTGAATTTTTGGGCAGTGCCTTTCTCATCATCTTTTCATTTTGATTTTCCTTGCACCTTGGGTTGGGTATTTTTCTCCTTGATATCCTACTTGGGTTGTCTCTTTCTATACACAATAGAGTCTTTATATATCAAGATGTTATTCAATCCATGCATTTTCATTTTTATTATATTGAAAATAAAATAAAAATAGGCATTTTACATTGATTGGCATTTTGATATTTTGATTCTTTGTCATTTATCTTAGTGCATGTAAAGAAATATTGCATTTTTATTTAGAATTGCATAATTGAATTGAAAATTTCATTTTTTAAGAAGCATATCATTCCTTGGAAATTGAAGTTAGGACTTTGCATTGTTTCATATTCATTTACTTTACTTGTTGAGTCATAACATCATTAGTTTCATGACCACACCTTTTGAGTAAGCAAGGCCATTAAAATTAACGCTATAATTTAAAATTGATTAGTAACAATTTTATTTTCTAGGGTGCACAAACTAGCTTACAATTTAGTGCCTTGGAATAGGATTTTGTGAGTAAATTTATCCAAGACTATTGAATCAACATATGTTTCTGACTTAGGGAGTGGAGAAATCCATTTTGTAATAGGTGATATCAGGAGGCTCCGCTTACACCGAAGTTAATCACGAGTTCGCGTGAATTCAGTTGAAGGGATATCCCCCTGATACCTTCTTAGTGTCAGAGATATTTCTAGGGATCTATTCGTATCTAGGGATCTTGTTAATTCCCTTACCTTCGTGAGAGCTAGTGCTTTCAAGGTTTTAGCTCTCAAGGTTTCAGGATTTGCTACCCTTCCCATATAGTGGACCTGACTTACGACTTCTCACCTTTGCATCGGTTATACAGTGGTTTCTTGGTTTCTTGACTTATTTATGATCCGTAAACGGGTCGAGTACTACTCTCCCAAATGTTTACAATGTGAAGATATTTAAATTGACTATGGCTTATACAGATTTTATTGAGCATATTAGTTCATTTATCATAATGCATTAAAACACATAAACATAAGTAAATGAACATATAGTGGAGAAAAACACATGAAGGCAAATAAGAGAGAGACAACAGATGTTGATAACGGAGTTCACCCCTCCACCTCTAGGGCTACGTCTCTGGACCTGCTCCAACTGGAATGCAGATCTTCTATATTCCTTCTTCAAAGTGAGATCTCAAAATTCTCTTACATTCAAGGACTATGGCTCTTCATTAGCTCAACACTATGGCTTTCAATAGCTAAGCACTCTCTCCTCTCTTCTCCTTTTCACATGGCTCACATAAGGAATATATATAGTTTTTCCTTACTCACTCTCCAACTAAGAGCATTAATTACAAGATCCACAATTGTAGGATCTGATCACAAAGAAGGAAAAACAAGATCCTTAAAAGTAGTATATTCAACCATCTTAGGCTCAAAAATGGAAAAGTCTCAAAACCACCCAAAGACTTTCCAACCATGCCTTTGATTCTCTCAACCTACAATTGAGAAAAAATGGCAAATTGGTGTGAGGTGGTTTCTCACATGAAAACCAATTTCCATAATTAATAAATGAATAATATGTGAGACAAATTTTCTCTCACAAATATTAATCATTTTAATTACAA
>SNQJ01S0186009.1:0-18656 GCA_010110895.2 Picea sitchensis | reverse complement strand
TTAGGTGCCCTCTATGCCTCCACGCAGAAGAAACAACTGACCACACTCTTCTAAACTGCAGCTATGCAAAAGAAGTCTGGATGAAAGTAACAGGCCTCCAAACAGCCACAAACCTCCCTCCGGATGTAATAAGCCTGCTCCTCTAATGGGAATCCTTGTTCCCCTTTGCCAATAAGAAAAGAAACCAAGCTCTCTGGATATGGGGAATACTTCCAAAATTTGTGCTATGGAATCTCTGGTTAGAGAGAAATTATAGAATTTTCAGAGATAGCCAACTAAGTGAAGACAGAATTGCCATTAAAATTCAAGCACTGCTGGGGGAATCTGTTGCTCACCTCTGTCCCAAAGTAAAGCTACATAATTTAGACGAAGAACAGGAGAGTTGGATAGCCCAATTCAACATCCCAGGGATAGGAAACCAACAAAGAAGTCACCCAATCCACGAAAGCTGGGAAATCAGGGAAAGTGGAAAGGAATTTGCCAAATGGAAAAGCAAAATCAAAACGCCCATCCTCTACTTTGATGGGGCCTCGAAAGGGAACCCAAGACAGGCCGGGGGAGGGGGCATCATAGAAGATTCCAGACACGACAAAGCAATGCATTATGCCCTTGGAATCGGTATAGAGCCCAACAACAGAGCCGAAGCCTTGGCTCTCTGGCAAGGCTTGCATCTGGCAATCAAACTAAGAATACAGGATCTAGCAATTATAGGTGACTCCAGAATAATCATGCAGGCGATGATCAAGGGCTCCACAACTAAAAGCACCAAGCTCAATAACCTGCTTGATAAAATCCACCTCCTACTAAGGAATCTGAACACCTATCAATTCTATCATGTTTTAAGGGACTTAAATCGAATTGCTGATAAAGAAGCCAACAAAGGCGTTCTATTGGATGTTGGAGTGTTGTCAATCAATGGCATCATTGAAAATGTGGAAATCCCATGACCCATCGCAGCTCACGGGCACTCTTCCAAAGGATCGAACGTGCAGAAGCAAAGGATTCGGGCGAAGCTTGAAACAGTGTTGTATCAAGCTGAAACAAAGGGTTGTAACTCACGTTGAAACACAGTGTTGGAATAGATGTTGAAACACAGTGCTGTAACAGAGCTGGAACACAGATGCTGAAACACAGATGCTGGAACATAGGTGCTGGAACACAAATGCTGGAACACAGAAGCTGGAACACAGATGTTGGAACACAAATGCTGGTACACAGATGTTGAAACACAGTGCTGAAACAGAGCTGGAACAGATGCTGAAACACAGTGCTGAAACAGAGCTGGAACACAGAAGTTGAATCACAGATGCTGGAACACAGATGCTAGAACGCAGATGCTGGAACACAGATGTTGAAACACAGTGCTGAAACAGAGCTGGAACTTATGCTAAAACACAGTGTTGTAACAGCTAAAACACAGTGACGTTACATATGCTGAAACACAGTGTTGGAACAGTTGTTGAAACACAGTGTTGTTACACATGCTGAAACACAACGCTGGGCCGAAACACAGGGCTGGAAACTAGGCTGAAACAGCGCTGGATCTTATGCTGAAACAGTGTTGCATCACATTTTGTTTTTTGATCTGTAGGCCCGAAGAAACTCGGGGCAATTTGTAACTGATTCTGTGGCTTTGCCACCCCTCTAATATAAACTATAACCGTTTTCGTCAAAAAAAAATAATGGTAGGTTATTATGGTATGGTGTGGCTAGATTGGTCTAAGAAGATGAACGTAAAGGAGATAGCAATCTTACACAGAGGGAAATTGATTTAGCGTATGGTTTAAAAGATAAAGAGGCAAGCATATTCACCCACACTATTTAGTTTTTTTGAATATTATATTGATGTATATATGGCGTGTTTTTTCCTTAATTTGCATAATTTCCAAGTATAAATATGTTTATCAATTGACAATGCATTTTTTTATGTGTCTGGCATATTTCAATTGAAACACCACAAGGATATGTGGTGCAATGGCTACAAATTTCGCATCAAAAAGTTGGGTGAAAAGATGAAAACTTATGATAGTGGGATAACTACAGTATTTAAAGTTACTAATGTTTCCTCTAGAAGTGACAGACATCCAAACATCTCTGAAAATAGATATTATGTGTTTTTGGATGATATACTTGAGTGTGACTTTAAATCCTTCAAATTAGTTATGCTCGACGTCAAATGGTACATGCTACAAATGAATGAACGTGATCCTAATAGAATTGTTAATCAACATGGTAACATATTTACCATGGTTAATACAAGGAATTTTGAGCCAGGATCGTAGCCCTATGTTCTTCCAAGCCAATACGAACAAGTATTTTACTCAGACGTTCCAAGTAGAGGGGTTTGGTCATATTTTGTTAGATATGATCCAAGAGGAAGGTTGGTAAAGTATAATGTAGTGGAAGTAGATGATATTGATGAAGAAGATGATGTAGAGGAGAAGTTAGTTCATGTGTCAGGTGAAGACATCGTATAAGTTCAAGGAGATGTTCTAGACAATGTTCTGGATGAAGATGATATCGACGATATGTTAGATCAAGAACTTGAATAAGTCAAACCAAATGTAGGAGACAATGTTATTGATGATTATATAGATGATGATATGATTGGAAATGACAAAATAGATGATGATTTTGATATGGCCAATCATTTCAACATCAATTCTGAACCGGATGATACAGATGTTGACTTGGATGAAGAATACAATTAATGATATCGAAATGTTGAAATGTACAAAGTATGTATTTATATGTTTTATGTTGATTTATTCTCTTTCATTTACCTTAAATTCTTGTTTTCTTAGTTTCTATGCTTGATTCTTACTATGTTGCTTTCAAATATTTTATAGTAGATAAATTGGGTATTGGGAAATTGAGAGTGATGTGAGGGGGGGGGGAGGGGCCATATGAGCTTCCATCTTCACGTGGTTGGCCTTGTTCATTAGAGAATGTATTATTCGTGAAACCAAGAGAAGATCATTCAGTTTTATACCATCATCTCCAATTTTAACTTTGGTTCATCTAATAATTTAAAAGGTTTTCCATTAATTACCAATTAGTGGAAATTATTCTTTAATTTGAACCCACGCAGAGTGACCTGTGAATGGGGCCAATGTTTAAATTTTTTCAGTTTTTGCTTGTATGCACTCAAATTTGACACAGTTATAGTAGATGCATATGTTGAATGTGTGGGAGGGTTTTGATCTAGGTGGATATCGGTGGCCACCCACCTTTTCCAACTGGCTCAAAACAGTTTTTTGGAAATTTTGGTAATTCACTATTTTTAGCAGTTTTCCCTTCCGGAGTCGTTTTGAGGCCCTAAACGATGTTTTTTGGGAAAATGGGTTGCAATATGAAATTTCCTATGTTATTTCCCCCAAAATGAATCTCCTCGATGATACCTTTTCAACGGGCTATCATATTCCTAAAATGAAGATCGTATGCAAAAGTTACGACCCCGAGAAGTTGATGTACTAACTTAACTAAACGGGGCCCACATGACTTTTGGCGCTTCATCTCCTAGGGTTAGGTTTTTGGATATATAGGGTTTTTGGAATTCTTGTTTATTGTTAAAAGTCCTTTAGAGCCTCATTGTAATCATCTTCTTGTGAATGAGCACAACCCTCACATCTCTTCTTAGAGATAAGTCGCCACCATTCCAGCAAACTTGTTTCCGCTACATTTTACAGTTTTAGCTAATTTCCTTATTGAATAGAAAACCAGTTTTATTGTATCTCTGTTATTTTGTGTTAAGCACCTATTAATAATCTATAGTCATTTTGTTTTTCTCATAAATCTGAATCAGTGGTATCAGAGCGGTTTTCTCCTTGTCGTCTTAATGCATGTCCCTAATGAGGTCAAAGTACAAAGAGTTGGGTCTCGAGCTTGTTTCTCTTGAGGAAAAAAGCTCTCGCACGCCCAAGCAACCTCTCATGGCAGGAGAAAAGAAAGATGACAAGACAGGATATCCTTTCAAACTGTTGATTGAGGAATCCCTCATGCAACAGAGGAACGAGATGATGGATAGTTTCACGCAAATCCTTAGGTGGCTACCAACAGGCGACGCATCTTCTTCGAGCGGAGGCGCTGCCCCCTTCAAGGTACAAATAAAATTCGATATTCTTATATTTGAAGGTCATATAGACGCAGATGTTGTAGACAAGTGGTTGAATTTACTAGAAGGGTATTTTTTTGTCCATAACTTTTCGAATAGAGAAAAGATTACTTTTGTGCTCCTCAAAGCCATTCCTCATGTCAAAGATTGGTGGGAAACTTTCTGTGAGAAAAAAAAAACGGAGGAACCCTCATTATTTACAGTCACGGCCACATAGGAATCATTCATGGGTTCTATTAAGGAACAATACTAGCCTTTCGGAAGTTATGACGACTTGTATACCAAATGGACCACACTGCGGAAAGAAAGAGACCAAGCAGTGCCAGATTTCACAAATATCTTTCATACCTTGCGCACCAAGATGGGTATCAAAGATTCGGAGCGACATCTGGTGCTCAATTATCACGGTGCTCTGCATAGATACATCCAGACCGAAATGTAATTTCTAGACATCTCATCCTTGGGCACGTCTTATCTATATGACGTCAAAATCAAGCAGAAGCTCAAACAAAAGATGCGGAAATTTGGGCCTGGGAACCCCTCACAACAAAAGCCAGGAAAGGGCAGCCCCAACCCACATAAAAAAGGTCAGATAAAATATGGACAGTCAGGACAACTAGTCCAAGCCACAAGCAAAGAAGGACACCAGAAAGAAAAAGAAAGATACCAGGAAGTGGTGCGACTTCCATAAGAGCCCTTGGCATAACACTGTTGACTGCCACTCAAAGTAGTCACTAGTGGCCGAAGTGAAAGCCTTTGAATCAAATGCGGGTTCTGACTATGATCCAGAACCAGAAAGTAGAAGACGGATCATTGACGTGGAACCCAGTGCCACCGTTGCTACCACCAAGCTCCAGCCTAGTGAACCAGATGAGCCAGAAGAAGGAGAGTGCCTCTTCCATTCATAGATGTGGGTAAAAGGCACCCCAATGCACTTCATCATTGATAACGCTAGCCAAAAGAACATCATCTCAGCAAAGGTCATCTGGTTGGACCTGCCAACAACGTCGCACCCACAACCCTACACCATTGGATGGCTTCACCAAGGAAGTGATCTCTGCGCAGCCAACAGTGTCGACTGTCGTACGGCATCAAGCCCTTCAAATACGAGGTATTGTGTGATGTTTCTCCTCTCGAAGTTTGGGATGTTCTTTTGGGCCAACCTTATTTATGGAAATGTCATGTTGTATATGAGTCTAGGCCTCGTAGTGTTATTATTACTTTGAATAGGAAATTGTACATGATACCCGAGTCAGTCCCACCTAGTGTTATTTCCTTGATCTCTACTTATAAATGTAGGAAGGTCATCTCTCAGACAGGTATGTTTGTCTTCTTCGTGATTCGCTCTCAGAATAAGCAAAAGATTACAGCCACATCAAGGGTCTCTATGGCCGACCTCTCCACATAGAAAAAGCAAGTAGATAAGGTCATGGAAGAATACTCGTATATCTTCTCCTCACCTATCGGGGTACCTCTGCACTGCTAGGTCAAGCACCCCATCAATCTGACCCCCAGCGCACCGCTTCCCAATGGGTCAGTCTATCGCCACTCTCTGTTAAAGAATGAGGAGATCAACCGACAGATCCAAGAACTGCTCCACAAGGGGCACATCTGTCCCAGCTCGTCACCTTGTGGGAACCCAATTGTACTGGTATAGAAGAAATATGGAACCTAGTGACTCTGCATTGATTACCTGGCTCTGAATAAAATCACAGTCAGAAACTGGTACCTGATTCCCCGAATCGACGACCTCCATGATCAACTCACGAGGGCCAAATACTTCAATAAGATTGATCTGAAGTCTGGCTACCACCAGGTCCTAATAGAACAGACATATGTATGGAAGATCGCCTTCAAGTCAAAGGAAGGCCTTTTTGAATGGTTGGTCATGCCCTTTTGTTTGAAAAATGCTCCAGCCACTTTCATGAGGATGATGGACGATATCCTGTGACCATTCACTAATACTTTTGTAGTGGTGTATCTGGATGACATTCTCATTTACAACAATACTTGGGCCGAACACTTGCATCATATTCGATGAGTTCTACACACCCTGCGACAGCACAATCTATACACCAACTTGGAAAAATGCTTCGTCGGCATGGACACGGTCCATTCCCTGGGCTACATCATTGATCAGCATGGCATACATGTGGATCCAGCCAAGATCCAAGTCATTTGCAACTAGCCAGCCCCAACCATGCTCACTAAGCTTCAGAGCTTCTTGGGCCTTACCAATTTCTACATGTTGGCACAAGGGCAGACCCAGGGTTCAAAGATACAACAGCGTGCCAACAAAGCCCTAAATACCGACCCTTTTGGCAACACCTGCGAAGCAAATGAAGTCTCACCCGAGGTAGAGGCAGGGGTGGTTTCAAGACTCAGGTGTTTGCAACCTTAGCTGGGACACAGATCTGTGATTCTAACACTTAATAAAGCACTCAGCATCATTAGTTCCTCAATATATAATTAGTAATCACTTCGCTGATAAAACAGGGCTTCAGAGCATTCACACTGTTATAACGTACTTAAGAACTTAGCATCAATAGATAGGTCAAATCTAGCAGATCAAGCACTAAGCACATTCATATGGATCAGATCTAATATTCTCACATATCATTAGCACTAAGCATAAGCAGATATATCTAATCATCTAAAAGCACTTAGCAAAAGAAGACATAAACACATTAAGACAAGCACAAAGCAAGACAACATAGTGTTTATGTGGTTCGCCCCCACCCTGGGGCTACGTCCACGAACTCTTCTTCTTTATTGTCTTCAGTCAATCGGTTACAAACATAAAGCCATCAAAACCCTTACTCCACAGAGGACAGAAGATCTATGCAGCTCGCTAGATCCTTCTTCCTTGCGTTACAGCACTAAGCCTTCTACAGTCTTGCACAGGGACTTGCACTCAGCTATGCAAGTCTTACATAGAATGCACAAAGCCCTTACAATACACATTGTCACTTAGCTTACCGACCTACTAGTTCTCTTTCTACATTGCCTAGATTCTATTTATACTTTACAAAATAGGCCTAAACATGGGTAAAACCCATGGGATGACATCTCAATCTCGTTACATTATCCCCAAAAGCCCAAAAAGGACCCAAAAGTGGGTTGAGATCCCTTGATCTCCACTTCATCTTGCGCTCCTCCTTCGACTGGCCGTCGAAGTCCCAACATAGGTCAATATAACCAAGAATCTCCCAAAACTTGGTCAAGGGCCAACAGGCCCCCAACACTCACCTGTGACTCGTCCCGAGTCACTCTGGTCTGACCAGTTCTGCTTTGAAGACCTTGAGCTTGGATCAAGTTGCTTCGACCTGTTTTTGTGCTACGACCTCTTGCTTGGTGAATTACTGGATCACTGTGTCATTCACGGGCCCTTCTAGGCGTTGTTCTGTTGCAATGACAACCTGTTCTAGCTCTTCTCCTCGGCTTTCAACCTCTTTGAATAACTGGAATGCCTTATCTTGTAATGGTTGAAGCCATTGAGTAACTTTAATCACTTTGCTTTGAATCATATGGATCTACTACTGGGTGGTGCGTTGATCCTGATACGTCTTAATTCTGTCTACAGCTGATAGAGCTTTCAGCTGCGCCTGTAGTGTGTCTGCATGTTGCTTTTCTTCCTGGAGTTGTGACTCCAATGCCTGTAACTCTGGGTTCTCAGTGAGGTTTTCATATTTTTGGGCGCTATGGTTACTCAGTTGCTTTCACTCCAAGGCAAGAGATTTTAATCTGTCAACTGCATTGTGGGCAGTTTCTTCCCTTAGGTCTCTTACATCTTGAGGGGTCTCGGGCACAGTGCGGAGCTCCAAATCTATTATGTGTTGTTGTAGCTATTGGATTACCTCTTCAAGTTGTGCCACCTGCTGTAGAACTTCTTCTCCAGCCTTTACTTCGACGACTGTCAAAGAGAGAAGTGCTCTGTGAACCATTTCCTTTATTCGAGTTGCTCGGTGAGCAACTATTCCTTGTTTTGTTGTAACTGTGTTTTTTCTTCATCCCACTTCGCTTGCAGAGCAATCTTTTCCCATTCTGTAACACTGTGTTGCTCCTCAACATCTTTCTATACTTTCACTAAATCCTAGGTGGCTTTCGTTGTCTCCTTTTGTGCTTGTCGTTTGATTGTATCAGTGATGTGATGTAGTTGAGTTGGCTCATCACCTAGTTCTGTTGTTTCTGCTAACAGAGGTGCAGTAGAAACTGCACGGCTGGACTGTAATGCCTACTGCACCCCTTGGATCTTGTCCTTAATCCGACTAAAAACCTCCTCCTACTTAGCTTCTTGCTTCTCTGTTATCTCCAGCAAAGCATCGTTCAGTGTTGCGATGATGAAGTCGAAGTGTCTAAGGTGAGGGTGGTCTCAAATTTGCTCTTGGTTGCTTTCATTTTCTTCTGAGATGAGGGTTTCGATGGGGAAACCTTCCTTTTCTTTGGGGGGTCCTCCTCGTCTCTAGGCGATGTAACCTCACCTTTCTTCTGTTCAACTTATGCACCATCTATCTCTTTTCCATCTCCTCCTTGCTCTGTTGAGATGGAAGTGGTCTTCATGGATGCATTGTCTAAATCATGGACCTCTTCGGTCTTCGTTATCTTGCTAGGTCCAGGTGTATCATGCGTTGCTTTTGGACTATCTAAGTCAGACATCTCCACAAGGTCTATTGGAATGAGGAGGTCGGCTGACCAGTCCTTGGTGATCTCCTCCAAGTCTTCCTCCATCAGCTTGTAGTAAGACTGTAGTTGCTCCTTGTGTTCGTCAGCTCGCACTGTAATATAGATGAAATGGCAGTCCACGCTGAATTTCATTAAGGGCCGAAACTTGTGGCGGGTATTTGGGGTCATACAAGGCTCGGACTGGATGGCTACCTTCAACTGGTTGTAATACATATGGAACACATCATTTGACTGCCACTATTTATTCATGTCGTTCGAGTACCACAGTGTACTGAACTTCGCGACCAGAGGTTCAAACGGCTCAATGTCCAGGAAGGTCGCACCTTCCAACATCTCCCATGCAATGAAAGTGATCAGGATCAATAGCCAAATGAAGTGGAATTCATATCCCTGATCTTGTGTTTCCTTGCAGTCCAGTTCCAACTGGTTCACGAGGTACTTCGCCAATTCATTTGTAGGCCCTCTGTGCACTTCCCTGCAAGGTCCACTACAAATCCAGTCACTTGGGTGGGTCGGTTCTTGCGAACTAACTTTCCTGCAATTAATTGACAGCAAGGCACATTGTGTCGCTCTGGATAGAGGCTACCTTACAACCTCGTGTTCCCTTCTCAACATCTCCATAGGTGTCTTTAATCTTCTACACAAGAGTGCGATCCATGGCTTTTCCAGGGTAGAAATCATTTGGGTGAGGGTCTTGCATGCTTAGCCCTGTGATCTGATTGATCAATGTAGGATCCACTATGATATGATGGTTTAACCATAAATATCCACCATGGTAGCAGGACAATAGCAGTTTGACGCATGCGTTCACTTCTTGGTGCCTTACGAAATGTGGGATCTTCATGACATTGAGCACTGTGTACTGCGCGAGGTTCATGGTCCATGATTGAGGAATTATCTTCGAGTTCTTTCCTTTGGTCCTGGTCAAATACTTATGTGGAGCAAGCATTTTATATACCTTACTTTTGTCGAGGTTGAAGTAGCTAAACTTCAACAATGTGATCTTATCTTGGTCTACGTGCACTGCGTGTATCCCTTTCGGGAGGTATGCAGTGACCAAAGCGTACTCAAACTCTCTGGGCACACTATCTCGATTGATTGTGCTAGTCAGGGGTGGTAGATAGGCAGGTAAAATACTTGGGATCAAGTTCGAATTCGCAAGATCGTCTATGTGCTTAGTTCACTTTTCATCTACTAGTCGGGATGGACCAGCTCAAGCATTGGACAGAGAGGTCGGTAGTCCTCTCATCAAAGATGCTTGTACACCTGTAGACACTCCTCTCTCCGACATGACTCTTTCAATCATTAAGTCGAGGAGAACTTATGTTACTTATTATTCAACTGCCGTGATCTCATCAGACATACGCGCTCAAGATTAAAATTATCAGGGTCACGATGAACTTAGATACGGCACTAGAACAAATAGTAATAGCACAATGATCATTGTATACAATTCACTTAGTCTACGGGCTCAAACTCTTAGTTAGCAAAAGTGTTCTCCATGCATGGCACAATGGGATAAGTAGGCAACTCGGCAACAGTTCGCTTGTAACGAGTATGAAGCCTCATTAACTCTTGTTATGTCCGTTATGGTGCGGTCCAACGGTCTGGTGTTGAGCCTTTATTGCCTTTCTGCCCGTTCGGAGCATTGATCGAACGGTTATAATATCCCCAACGGTTATATTTCTTCGCCATGGCGAAGTGCCATGTGTTGTTGTTTTGATATCCCAGCGAAGCTCCAATTCTGCAAAAATTTTGTCTGCGAAGTTCCCTCTGGAACCTTCTACAACTTAGCTCTCTTATTACTTTGCTTTATATCCTTCTTTCCAGTGAGCTTTGGCTCTGTATGTCTTTTTCCATTCTGATTCTTATCTTCTTTTAACATAGTCATTGCACGTTGTTGAGATTCTTTCCTAGGATTCAGGGGTAATACCCTTCTTTATCTATAGTAAGTACTTCAGTCTTCTGTGGGTCTCCTAGTGTTCTTGTAGCTTTGACATCTGGGTTTCTAGTGTTAAATAGCTTCGATCTATTCTCCTGTTCTTCAATCAATTGTGCGATCTTTCTGGTCATGAAATATTTTAATTCTTGTTTCTTTTGCTCCAAAACTTCTTCTTCTTTCTTTCTTCTGGCTTGAGCTCTATCAATCCAAGGTTTTCCTATTAACATGGTAAATGAGGCGTTGTCTTCAATAAATTGAATAATCTCAAAATCTTCCTCTGTCGAAGTTCCATTGACAGTCATAGGTATCTGAGAGAGCCTTCCACACAGGTTTACCAGTTTTCCTCTAAATAACCCTACTCCTCCTGATGAGGGAGTCATAGCAGGCCTCCCTATAGCTTCCCAAGTTCTCTCAGTCATGACATTCACGTGTTTTTCTTCATCTAGAGCACAGTCAATGTCGAAGTCTCCTATTATTGCTTCAAGGCATTCCTTTCCTTTGAAGATCTCTGATAATCTGACATGTCGGTGGTTATTCATGGTTTCTTTCATCTGTAGCAATTATTGCTCGTATCCTTTCAATTATTCTGCCATAATCTCAGTTTCTAGATCTGCCTTAGGGTTCTCTTGATTTAGATTCATTCTTTCAAGCTTAGCAATCATTCTAGGGCAATCCAATACTTCATGGTCTAAAGCCTTACAACAGAGGCAACTAGGTCTTCCACCAGGGCATTCCTTAGCCAAATGTCCTAGTCTTCTGCAACTGTAACAAAGGGTTAATCCTCTCTTTATTTTAAATGATCCCCAGCTTCTCCTATACTGCACGCTAGGATCACAAGAGCTAACCTGCAATAAATTCTTTCTAGGATCCTGCATCCATTTGTTAGTCCAAACATTCTTTCTATATAACATATCTTTCACTATTAGTATCAGATCTATTCATGTCAAGTCGTCTTTCATCCATTAATACCCTAGTTTTCAAACTAGGAAAAACTATATTAAACATACCTAGATCCATACTCTAGAAACAAAAATTTCCACTTATCTTACTTCTACATAGCACCAAGCTTCCAGATCTAAAACTTTTAACTATTCTTACCTTTATCAAAGCACAGAGCACAAAGCTTGCAGATCTTACCTCTTTTAATTAGAAATTCTCACGTTTACCTTTCTTAGAGCACAAATCTTTCAGATCTTGCCTCTTTCCTTCAAATCCGACCTCTTTTCTTCATATCGAGCTTCTTTCTTTTAGCACAGAGCTTTATAAGTCAAGTAGAATACTGCGCACCAGGGCACAAATCTACTCATAGAGATTTCACAATCCCAAGTCGAATCTTTGCACAAAGCTTATTCTTCCTTAGTTCTCGGCAATGGAACCATTTGTTGGCACAGGAGAAGACCCAGGGTTCAACGCTACAATAGTGCACCAACAAATCCCTAACTACCGACCCTTTCGGCAACACCTGCAAAGCAGATGAAGACTCACCCGAGCTAGAGGCAGGGTGGTTGCAAGACTCAGGTGTTTGCAACCTTAGTTGGGACATAGATCTGTGATTCTAACACTTAATAAATCACTCAACACTGTTAGTTCCTCAATATATAATCATTAACCACTTCGCTGATAAAACAGGGCTTCACAACATTCACACTAATATAACGTACTTAAGCACTTATCATCAATAGATAGGTCAGATCTAGCAGATCAAGCACTAAGCACATTCATATGGATCAGATCTAATATTCTCACATATTATTAGCACTAAGCATAAGCAAATCTATCTAATCATATTAAATCACTTAGCAAAAGAAGACATAAACACATTAAGATGAGCACAAAGCAAGACAATATAGCGTTTACATGGTTCACCCCAACCTTGGGGCTATGTCCACCAACTCTTCTTCTTTATTGTCTTCAGTCAATCGGTTACAAGCACAAAGCCATCAAAACCCTTACTCTGCACAGGACAGAAGATCTGTGCAGCTCGCTATATCCTTCTTCCTTGCGTTACAGCACTAAGCCTTCTATAGTCCCACACAGGGACTTGCACTCAGCTCTACAAGTCTTACACAGAATGCACAAAGCCCTTACAATCCACACTGGCACTTAGCCTTTAGCACTTAGCTTACCAGCCTACTAGTTCTCTTTCTATATTTCCTATCCTTCTATTTATACTTTACAAAATAGGCCTAAACATGGGTAAAACCCATGGGCCGACATCCCAATCCCACTACAATATCCCCAAAAACCCAAAAAGGACCCAAAAGTGGGCCAATATCCCTTGATCTTCGCTTCGTCTTACGCTCTTCCTTCGACAGGTTTTCAAAGTCCCAACATAGGTCAATATGACCAAGAATCTCCCAAAACTTGGTCAAGGGCCAACACTATCGTAGGTTTGTGTTGGGATTTTCCCATATGGCATGGGCCCTCAACCAAATAACTAGGGATGGTGGTAAGGCGAAATTTGCGAGGGGTCGGTCCCAACAATAAGCGTTCAAAAATTTGAAGCAGCGCTTGTGCTCAGCCCCAACACTTTCACTACCAGACCTGCAGTAGCCCTTGGAGATCGAGACAAATGCTTCAGACTATGTTGTGGGTGTTTTTCTCACTCAGAATAGCCACCCTGTGGCCTATCATAGTGAGACACTATCAGATGTTGTTCGTAAGTACCCTACTTATGACAAAGAAATGTACTCCATTTTGAAAGCTTGCCACCAGTGGAGACATTACATTCTTGGGAAGGAGACAATCATCCACACTTATCATAAGCCACTGCAGTTCATGTAGACACAAGGAAAATTGTAGAATGACTGCCATCAAAAGTGGTCCACATACTTGCAGCAATTCCACCTCAACATCAAGTATAAAACATGAAACACCAATCGCAGCACTGTTTGCCTCAAAAGACCACCAGTCATGACACTCACCATGGTGCTAGACTATTGTATCCATGAGACCTTTGGATGGCCCCAACTCTATGAGACAAACTCGGACTTCGCCACCACCTACCAAATGTTGGGTGCAAACGCAGTTGTTGATAATTTCCATCTTCATGATGGGTTGGTGTGTCGTCTGGGCCATATCTTTGTTCCAACAAGTGAGCGAGCGAAGCTGATCTGAGAATCCCACTACAGTCGAGTGGCAGGACACTTTGGCGTTGAAAAGACAGTGGTGATGCTACTGAAACATTTCTACTGGTCGAAACTTCGAAAGGAGGTCAACAAGTATATCAAGTCGTGCACTACCTGTGCTATTTCCAAACTGACCACTAAGAAACAGGGCATGTACACCCCTCTTCCTACTCCTGACAGACCATGGGAATCCATCTCAATGGACTACATGGTGGGCCTCTCATCCACCAAGCAGAGAAATGACTATTTTTTTGTGGTTGTTGATCGCTTTTCTAAGATGGTGATTTTGGTTGCCTACAAGAAGAGCATCACAGCAGAGGCCACTACCAAGCTCTTCTTTGAACGAGTTTGGGTACATTTTGGAATCCCACAAACCATTGTCTCAGATCAGGACAGTCAATTTCTCAGCACATTCTGGTCGAGCCTTTGGTCACTATTGGACACCAAGCTCACCAAATCCATGGCCTTCCACCCCCAGACAGATGGTGAAACTGAGGTCGTAAATCGAATGATTGTGCATATCCTTCGCATGTATAATTCCAAGCACCCTCACACATGGGATAAGATCATTCCCTATGTCCATCATAGCTACAACCGAGCTCTGCATAGCTCAACCGGCCACAGCCCCTTTCAGGTGGGGTTGGGATTCCAACCATTGGGTCCCATAGATATTGCACTTCCCCTTGTGGTCACATCGACCAACTCATCTCCTGCTCCAACTGAAGTTGAAAAATCCACCCGGTTCATTGAGCGGATCCATCACATCCGCCAACATGTTCAGGATATCCTACAAAAGTCCAATGTAAAGTACAAGCAGCGCCATGATCAACATTCGGTGCCACATAAGTTTAAGGTGGGCGACAAAGTTTGGTTGCACTTGCAGAAAGAATGCCTTACAGGACCCCATCGAAATATTTTCCCACTCCATTATGGGTCGTACGCCATCACCGAGGCCATGGGGGATAATTCTTTTGAGCTCAACATTCCTCCTTTCCTTGGTCTGCACCCAGTGTTCAACGTGGACCTCCTTCGTCCTTATTTCCCACCATTATTGGACACCTCACAAGTAGCATAACAGTTGACACCAACAGATATCAACCCCGACTACATAAAACATGCATCCAGTGATCATATTTTGGACACACAGATCAAGGGCACTCGATAGCAAAGGATCCATCTTTATCGAGTCGTCAAAGCAGGGCAGCTCCTGCACCAAGGCAAGTGGCTCACCCGGGGCCAAATTCAGTAGAAATTTCCTCATCTAATGGGGGAACTCAACGCAATGGATACCATTGCTTCCTAAGGAGGTAGGATTGATCTAGGTGTATATCGGTGGCCACCCACCTTTTCCAACTGGCTCAAAACAGTTTTCTGGCAATTTTGGTAATTTACTATTTTTAGCAGTTTTTCACTTTCGGGTCCATTTTGAGGCCCTAAACGATTTATTTTGGGAAAAAAGGTTGCAATATGAACTTTCCTCTTACATTTCCCCCAAAATTAATCTTCTCGGTGATACCTTTCCAACGGGCTATCATAAGCCTAAAACGGAGATCGTATTCAAAAGTTACGACCCTAGGAAGTTGATGTACTAACTTACCTAAACGGGGCCCACATGATTTTTGGCACTTCATCTCCTAGGGTTAGGTTTTTAGATATCTATGGTTTTTGGCATTCCTGTTTATTTTAAAAAGGCCTTTAGAGCCTTATTATAATCATCTTCTTGGGAACGAGCGTAGCCGTCACATCTCTTCTCACAGATAAGTCGCCACCATTCTAGCAAGCTTGTTTCCGCTGCATTTTACAGTTTCAGCTTATTTCCTTATTGAATAGAAAACCAGTTTTATTGTATCTCTGCTATTTTGTGTTAATCGCCTGTTAATAATCTGTAGTCATTTCGTTCTTCTCATAAATCTGGATCAAGTTTCAAGACGAAATACGACTCACACAAAGAATTCAACAATCAAACGACAAAATTATAACCTGACTGTGAAGGAGATGAAATTATCCATCATCGTATTTGCCATCATCATTATCATTGTGTTGAGACAAGGTTTCAATGAACATGTTTGTCATTCCTATAGCATCTTCGTCGGAAATCTCCAAAAACAACGACGAGTGAAAGGTGTCAGCATTGAATTTTTCCAAACTATGCTTCTCCAAGTCATGGACATGATATGAGGAGGAACTATAAATGTTTGAAGGCATACAATACATTTTAGGATTCCCAAACCATTCAAAGGGTCTAAAACCACCACATAGGCCCTATAAATGAAATCTTTGGCCTATGTGTCATATTGACACCATTACAAGGTTTTATGAACTATAGATGACTCTTAAGATTTTGTACAAGGTATATGGATAAAAAAAATAGTATTCAAGGGCCTAAAGGATGGTTTAAGAGCTCATCTACCATGCACAAGGTCTAAAACCAAGAGAATCTCATTCAGGTTTATACCATCATCTCCAATTTTAACTTTGGTTCGTCTAACAATTTTCAAGGTTGTACATTAATTACCAATTAGTGGAAATTATTCTTTAATTTGACCCCGTGCAGAGTAACCTATGAATGGGGCCAACATTGAAATTTTTTCAGTTTGTGCTTGTATGCACCAAAATTTGACATGGTTATAGTAGATGCATGTGTTGATGGTATGGGAGGGTTTCAAGACTCAAATACGACTCACACAAAGAATTCGACAATCAAATGACAAAATTATAACCTAACTCTGAAGGAGACGAAATTATCCATCGTCATGTTTGTCATCATCGTTATCATCGTATTGCAACGAGGTTTCAATGAACACGTTCTTCGTTCCTATAGCATCTTTGTCAGAACTTTCCAAAAACAACGACTAGTGAAAGGGGCCAGCATTAAATTTTTTCAAACTATGATTCTCCAAGTCATGGACATGGTATGAGGAGGAAATATAAATGTCTTAAGGCATACAATATGCTTTTAGGACTCCCAAACCATGAATAGGGTCTAAAACTACCACATAGGCCCTATAAATGAAATATTTGACATATGTGGCATATCGGCACCATTACAGGGTTTTATGAACTATAGATGACTCTTAAGGTTTTGTACATGGCATTTGGATAAAAAAAAAAATATTCAAGGGCCTAAGGGATACTTTAAGAGTTAATCTAACATGAACATTAAGGTCTAAAACCAAGAGAAGCTCATTCAGGTTTATACCATCATCTCTAATTTTAACTTTGGTTTGTTTAACAATTTTCAAGGTTTTCCATTAATTACCTATTAGTGGAAATTATTCTTTAATTTGACCCCACACAAAGTGACCTATGAATGGGGCCAACGTTGAATTTTTTTCAGTTTGTGCTTGAATGCACTGAAATTTGACATGGTTATAGTAGATGCATGTGTTGATGGTATGGGAGGGTTTCGAGACTCAAATACGACTCACACAAAGAATTCAACAATCAAACGAAAAAATTACAACATAAATGTGAAGGGAGTCACAAATCGGTCCCACATAGTAAGAGAGTTCCCCAAACAAGTGCCTCAAATTATCTAATAAATCCAAACCAGTGACCAAGGACCAAGGGGAGGAGGAGAGGAAAAAATGGGGAATCCTACCTAAGCACTAAGGTAATAGGCAATAGGAAACAAAAAATAGTGTTGAACTAGCGAAGTTAATAGGCTAAGGGATACAATGTTGGTTTGATTTGAACTTGTGACATCTTAGGAGGAAACAGATGTTCTTAACCCTAGTTTATTTTGAATTCCCAAAATATCAACTGAGCATCGACAAGGAAAACCTCCCTCTTTAATTTAGTGAAGAGATAAATAATCCAATACTAAGAGTGATCACCTGCATCTAATTAGGTCTAATCACAACATTTCCATATCCCTTTTCTAGGCACTACACAAGTTCTAGGTGAAGCTTAGGTTTTGAAGATGAGTCAATGTTGAAAGACACCCAAAAGGATTGCATATCAAGCATTGGCTAGGGATAATAGGATCCTTCAAGAGTGGTTGGGGGGATTAGTCCTCTAGGAATCCTTTCAAAGTACTATATAGGTAATCTCAAAGCTTGTCCAATGCAAGAGGGAAGATCCTTTGGATGTCCTACCTCAATGCAAAGGAACAAAAAATTCAATGGTCAAAGCGAGTAAGGCTTTAATATACACAAATTCTTAGCTTGAATATAACAAAAGATATTTATGATGATGATATAGATGATGATATGATTGGAAATGACGACATTGATTATGGTGTTGATATGGCCAATACTTTCAACATTAATTATGAACCGGATTATACATATGTTATATATGTTATATATATAAACCTTCCATCTAGCAAGGCCCTGCAAAGACAAACAGAGTCACCCTCCAAGGTTCCACAAGTCACAATATCATTCCAAGTAAGCTATATCTAATAAAAGAACCACCCGATCATGTGCATAAAATCCACCCTTTTCAAAATAAACAAGTGCTCAAAGACCCTATGCGATATTCCAAATTTAGATATGGGAGGGGTGTCATAATTCCCTATTGGGTGAACCAATTCCTCAAGTAGGGGATATTCCCAAGGACAATCCTGTGTAGGTTATGTAGTGAATGTGAGGTGAATTGTGTCAGACTTCTAGGTATGGGGTTTCATGATATACAAGGGATCATATTGTCTCATTTATGGATTCCTTTGTTGAGGGTTGACCACATCCTTTTACTTTTTTTGTTTTTAAATCATATTTTTCCAAGCCCTTTATTATTTTTCATGTGTTACCAAGTTGAAGATAATAAGGGGCACTAAAAAGGAAAT
>SNQJ01S0186008.1:0-18656 GCA_010110895.2 Picea sitchensis | reverse complement strand
AGTTCATTAAATATATTTACATAATATTAACCCTTACATATATATTTAAAAAACTGTTTAAGCCCTTATAATGACATACTAAAGGTTATTAAATATACTTACATAATATTAATCCTTACACTTTACATGACCTTATTTACTTAAATTCACAATTGCTAACTTTTATCTATTGATGTTTAGGTACAGAACAGAGATAAATTCAGTTCGTCGTATATTGACCAACCATTGGTACTCGAGAAGTGGCAATCATCCAAGACAGGAAAATGATCCTCAATGTTGCATGTATCATTGAGGAGGCACGGCATCGCTCTTTGATAGTTTACTGCTGCTTTGTAGACTCTCGAAAAGCCTTTGGTTCTCTGTCCTCCATGAATCCCTATTTCAGAGGCTCAAAGACATCAGCATTTCTGAGACACTATTGACTGCCATCATGCACCTATAGACTGGTGTCAAACAGGGGTGCCCCTATCCCCCACATTGTTTGGTATCTACATAGATGAACCAAAGATCTATATGATCATATCCAGGAGGGCAATGGGTGCCTAGTCCACCAAGTCTTGATTTCTATCCTACCTTTTTTGACAATGTGGTCCTCTTGGCCTCCTCCTCGAAGGGTTTATAGAGTCAGCTAGATGCTTTGGCACTTTTCTATGACCTCTAACTGTGGACGGGTCAACCTAGGTAAGACCTACGTTACTAGAGTGTGGAGTGGAGCAGGAGCATTTTAGGGAGCGAGAGCGTCATTTTCCAAAAATCCTCAAGAGCGGGAGCATATGTTATATATATATATATATATAATATTGCGTTTATATTAAAAAAAAAACATGCAGAAAGACAAATTAGTTGTAGAATATATGAAACCGTGCATATTTGTACATTAATGTAGATAGAAATGGCATCCATAGTACATCAATGATTAATCATTCGAGCATCAACCATCTAGATTCTAGCAAATACAAACTTACAAACCAAAATACAAATTATTAAGACATATAATAGAAAGTAGACCATTAACTTATGGAATGAAATCAGTTATCCATGATCCAGCTACTGTTAACAATAAGATGAATCGTAACCAAATAGTTATGTTTACAAAGTAGGCCATCTACACTGAAGTATTAATCCATCCACATTCTCTATGCTTGACAATATCATGCATCAAAAGGTTCAAGGTGTGCACCAAACACCCAGACCAAAAGATGTGTGAATAGTTTTGCTCAATTATTTTACCTGCTCCCTTACAATTTGTTGCATTATCAATGATTACTTGAATCACATTAGAAGGACCAGCATCATTAATTGTTTTCAAGAGGAGATCTGAAATGTTTTGAGAAGATGCAATGATTGAAGAGGAATCATGTGTTGCAAGAAACATTGCATCGGTAGCAGAAACACCAAGAACATTGATCAAGATTCAAATGTTGGTTTCTAACATTTGTCCAACCATCTGAGACAATGGATACCCCAAAGTCCCCCCAATCATCTGTAAACCATGTTAGCTCTTTGAATTTTTGCTCTTTCACTGTCAAGTAACACAGTTCTAGCTTTCTCATAGGAGGGGCTCTTGTATCCTTTGGGGGCTTTGTTGATTCCCTTGACAAGAGCATACCAATAGGGGGAGCGAAGCACATTGAATGGGATACCACAAGCATAGAGAAACCGGACCACTTTTGCATCCACCTCATCCCTACCTCCAATATCAAGGAAATATGCTATTGTTCTTCTAGATCCAGAGGTTCCAAAACCATGAGGAGATGGAGATGTGTTGCCACCAAATTTAGATGAGGCATCAAATTGAAGCTTTTGTTTTTTACCATGCTTTCTTTGTGTAGCTTCCTCT
This sequence comes from Picea sitchensis, assembly GCA_010110895.2. Lineage (NCBI taxonomy): Eukaryota > Viridiplantae > Streptophyta > Pinopsida > Pinales > Pinaceae > Picea > Picea sitchensis. The sequence continues at coordinate 16,816 of SNQJ01S0186008.1, read as the reverse complement.
ATCTTTATGTATTTTTGTCTCTCTTCCTTGGATATCTTAGGGCAAACTGTGATCCCAATGGCCCCCTTCCTATCATCACTATCCATTACACCACAAAGATGCCTCCTCACACGGGTATATAAATCGATCAAAGGTTTTCCTTGATGACAATCATGAGGACAAAAAAAATTTGTGGTTTCACCACCTCTCCCCTCAACGTTTGTCACAAATCTCCACAAGGGTGTTGATGAAGCTTTGGCACCTTCATTGCCCTCTTTACCCTCTTCATCATCTTCAAACCCTTCACCGTCTTCATATTGTGGCTCATCGTGAGAATGACCACTATCCTCTTCTTCCCTCCAATGCCTATTCCTCGCCAAGACCATGAGAATCAAAAAATGAATGATAAACCAAAAGAAGACCATTTTCCTCAAGTTTTAGATGAACAACCTGCAATGAAATGAGGGAGAAGAAGGAATGGGAAAGAGTAGTAGAGGAGAAAAAAACCATAAACATTTAACAAAGTTAACCCAAGGAAATGAGGGAGTTGGGGTTTGGGCTTACCTCTTTAGCTCTTGAACTTGAAAGTTGAGATAGATGGATGTCTTTTTTCCCTCCTTCAAGCTCCTCTTTGCTAACTCTTCCAAGCTCTCCTTTGCTCTCTCCTCCAAGCTCTCACAAATTTGCACTCTCCAAGCTCTCCTTTGCTCTCCTCCTCTCCAAGCACAAGCAAACATAGATGAAAGAATGAGGAGAATGGAGGGGGAAGAGCTCATTTATTCCTCTCCTTTCTTTCCCCTAAACCCTAAGCCTAAGGTAGGTCCCACCCCACTCATAAATTATAAAAACAAAATGATATTTTTTTGGTATGGCACAGGAGCATCTGAGTCCCTCGCAGAGCATGGTTAGAGCACGACTGGAGTGTTGTCAAAGCACGCTCCAAAAATTTGAGAGCGAGTTTCGGAGCGTGGCCCTCCTAAATTGGCAAGGAGCGGTCATAAGCACTCTGGAACACGCTCCCGAATTTTTGGAGCACGCTCCAAGGGTAGCTCCCTGGGCACTCCAACTCGGAGTGAGCTCCGGAGCTTCGAAGCAAGGGGGGCCGCTCTTGGTAACGTAGGGTAAAACTAAGGTTATGATCTTCAATGGGTTGAAGGTACTTTTAAATCACTAGGTCTTATTCAAAGTAGAGGAGGTTAAGATCACCAACACCTATACTTATGCATTCTTAAGGCCCCATTTCAATCTAAGATAAGCATTCCAGCCACGGGTCAACAAGGGTTGCAGTTCCCTAGCCCTTCTCAAGAGACATGTTTTCCACACCATTTCCAAGAAATACCATCCAAGATGTCTCTCATGGACACCCTTGTCCAACGCATAGTATTTTATTGTTCAGAGTCTGGGGGCCTTGTTTGCTAAAGTCATATTGGGCCTCGACTGAGAGAGTACGGACCCTCCTCCTCTAGCATATCATCAGATGCAAGCGAATAGTTCCTTAGCACATCATCCTTGTGGATTTTGATGCCCAGCCTTTCCAACTTAACACTGTGTTCAACCTTGTCTCACTTCTACATTGTATTCAGAGCTTCACTTGAAGGGGCGAGACCAATATCATACTTGGCCTACTGTTCATCAGAATCCATTGCTTTAGCTAGTCCCCTGGGTAAACTTGGTGTTGGTTTGGAGGGTTCTCAGATCTCTTGGAGTCTGTGGGTATTTCGATGGACCGCCTTCCTTCATTTTAATGCCTCCTTGGATGTGCCTAGCCACCTCTTACCTACTAGGTAGGATTTGAATAGGATTATCTGAGACGACATTTACAAGCAATGCATACAGAGTCACTTGGACAAACCCACCGGGTGGACTATGTCAAAAGATGGCTTTCTACGTTGATCACCTCAAGAAGATGGGGGATGGACTTGTCCAACCTTCGTACACCCTCCATCATTGGGCCCACGCTCTTTATATTCCCTTGGGCCAATTCCGAGTGGGTTCACATAGACTTCGGGCAGAGGAAAATAACCAAATTGACTAAGAAAACAAGGTTTGTCAACTATGCCATCTTCAAGAGGTCTACACAAAGGAGCAATTCATCTTCCACTACCCCATCTACTACTAGATCTAAGGGTGCTACCACTATCTATTCAGGAAGACACAAACACTCTCCAACTTCTTCAAGTACCTTGACCAACAATGCCTGGCCTTGTACATGCAGGTGGCCCGCAGGCTTCACTCACATGCTCTTCAACATCCTCCTAGACCAATTCCGCCCAAAGATTGCTTCCTTTTTTACAGTGCTCCCATCAACTAGGGGCACCAAGAGTCAAACAGATAGCAACATTGCTTCCGATTGCAAATAAATGTAGACACGAGTGACCATTTCTAGGCCCTAGAGACCTCGACAACATTGCTAGTCTAGATCTCATACCAACAAACAAACAAGACCATCTAGTCCCCAGTAGTGGGTGACTTCCTCCTAACAGCAACACACTGTGCAGTCCAGACCCTCCCCCAACTCTTCTTCCAAACAACCTTCTATTTTGAGTCTTATCCATTCGGCCTTGGATGTTAGGAGAGATGGATCCAATAGACCATGACCTACTTCCATCATTAGTTTTATTCCAATCCCTGGAACCATCCACGTTGTTCTTCCCCTAGAGCAGTGGCATGCTTTCAGGGTCTAGGATTTTTCAAACTTTAGCTTAGAGTGATATTTTACTTTTTGTATCTTGCTTCTTGTAGGCGCCGTTTTGATGCTCCTGCTTTGTAATGACATCATGGTACCCAGCAGTCCCATTGACCTACTTGAGCGGTCATTTGTTGGACATTAATAAAATTATCTTATCTATTTAATAATATCATAATATTGAACACCAGAACAAAAAGATTCATATATGAGGTTGATTTCTTTTCTTTTCTTTTCTAAGACTCTTTGACCACTTTTTATCCTCTTCCACTCTATCAAATTTTTCACCACTCTTTTTTTGCTACAGGCATTTTTTCGTTTTGTGTTGATCTTTTTGTCGATCAACAAGCATTGAACAAACACTACAAAAGATCAATAGCTTTGCAAACTTCTAACTAAGGGATCTAACCATAAAGCCTATTTGGTATATTATTGTGATTGTTTCTTAACTTTTCATTTTCTGTTTGATCTCTTCTCCATATTTCTCCTCATTGATTGGACGCAACAAATGCTTCTATAGGGCGAATAAATTGGTTCTTGACCTCCTCAAGGAGCAACAGATTAATCTTTTGCTTAAACCATTCACTAGACAACAAAGAATAAAAGTACCTACAACTTTTGGCTAACTGCTATGCACAAAACACAAGATGAGTCATTTCTCAGAGGAAGAATATGCCTATTCTTGGTTACTATTGTTTGCATAAAGAAGAACACAACATGCCCAAAAACTTAGAAAAATAAAATGCTGAGCTATATGATGAAGAATATCTAGATGAAATGCATAAACTACTGAAAAGTAAGTCATATGTCTTCAATCTTGATCTTATTTTGAACATCTCCTTGTAATTGACATTAAATTTTAATATTTATATATTTGGATTGTGGAATGTCAAGCACTCCGATTGTGTGTTCATATTGAGCTTATTATGACAATGTTGATATTTTATCAAACTGTATTAAATTGATTTTTTCAATATAAAGCTTTTGGTTAAAAGCAATTTTCACACCATTTATTGTATTTGTTTTGTTAATTGTATTTATTATATAGTTCAGGTCCAGCCTAACAACAGTTACATGTATGCAACGTGAGCTTGGTGTCAAATGATAAATTGCCATGAAATTCAAAGCATCCAAGGGAATATATGAAGCATGAAATGACAATTGATAAATCGATCTATAAGAAAAGGCTCAAGAATAGTATTCTGAGACAATACCAAAAATCAACCATCATACATCAGATGCCATGAGAAACTAACTGTGACAAGAATAACAGTCAGGAAGCATCAAACAAAACATTTTTCCACCATGGGTGATCCATGAAGAAAGAAAATTAGAGCACAAATTAGGAGCAACAGTAAACCAGGTGTTCAAAGTACATTATTTCCAGCAAAAAAACAAAAAGTGGAGGGGCATAATTGATGGCAAACCTGATGACTTTCCCTCGCCCGTTGGAAATACTAAAAGCTTGCCTCGACATAAATCATACCATTAATATTGAAAGCCTCAAAAAGAGCTAGAACATCAAATCTCCAAAATAGGGCCCAGATGCAATCCCTAGTACCCATATCCATATTATGATCAGATATACATTATGAACTTGGTGTCAAATGATAATTTACCATGTAATTCAAAGCATGAAGGGGAATATATGAGGCATGAAATGACAATTGATAAATTGATCCATGAGAAAATACTCAAGAACAGTATTCTGAGTCGTGACACAATACCAAAAATCAACCATCAGATGTCAGACGCCATGAGAAACTAACTGTGACAAGAATAGCAGTCAGGGAGTATATGAGAAAACATTTTTCCACCATGGGTGATCCATAAAGAAAGAAGACCTGTGTAGACAAATTAGGAGCAAGGGTAAATCAGGTGATCAAAGTACATTATTTCCTGCAAAAATAAAAAGTGAAAGGGCATAATAATAATTGATGGAAACCTGATGAATTTCCCTTGCTCGTTGGAAATACTAAAGCTTACCCCTACATAATACATACCATTAACATTGAAATACTCATAAAGAGCTGGAACACCAAATCGCCAAAATAGGGCCCAAATGCATTCCCTAGTACCCATATCCATATTATGATCAGGTCATCAGATACTAGTGACCTCAAATATAAATAGGCCAAGGTGAACTCCCATCAAGAAGCATTTTGACAGGCAGCAGAAGATATTATGGCCACTCCCAATATATCCAGAAAATATCATCCATCTCTGAAGTCTGATATCCACATGGATATGGACCTGTAACACCTTATTTGAAACTTTGCACATGTTTGAACTCTGGATAATACATACTAATTCACTTCGTTTGTACATGTTTTGGACATTCAGAATTGACTGGTAGTGATATGAGAAAACCCATTTTGAACAAACGTGTTCTCTAAGGCAAACCCATTTTGAACAAACGTGTTCTCTAAGGCCAAGGAAGAAAACTGCTAGAATGATACTTATGGAGTGTTCTATAAAGCCAGACAGAAAATCTGTAGTTGGCAATGTCATAATAATGAGACTGGAAATCAAGCAAAGTATTTTTTCTACTTTATCTTGATACTTTGTAAGTGTAGTGGAACATGCACATTGGCAAAAGCTTATGGATGCTGAGTAATCCAGAAGTGCCTTGAGTCAGAGCGCTAACCATGAATGACCATCACTATAGGCATTCTCAAATAACAAATCATCCATATGAGAGGCTAAAAAGACATTCATCAAATCTCACTAGGTATTTTCTCATTTTCGTATAGCTTTGATGATGTCAAGGACCTTAACAATAAGACGTACATAGGATGTATGATTTGCTTTGTGAATGCATTCACAGTGAACTAATGTTAACAAAAAAGCAATGGCATGGACCAAAGGCAGGAGTCCCATACTGGCAAAAAGTAAAAAAAAACACAATAGCAAGCATTTTATTCAAAAAGGATTTAGCAAAATAGTGGTCAATAAAAGCAAATAATCCTTCTCCGAATATGACTTGAAAATTGAAATGATCTGCTTATTCATTTAATAGACCATACTGGCAAGAGTTGAAAAAACACAACAACAAGCATTTTATTCAAAAAGGATTTAACAAAATAGCAATCAAAAAAGTAAATAATCCTTCTCTAACCATGACTTGAAATGATCTGCTTATTCATTTAATAGACAGGCTTCCGTGAAACTCCAGTGACAAGGAGAATGACGTTAGTGTTTTTAAACCTTGCTTATTGATGGATTACTCTATGTTGACAAATACAACAATTTAGTATTTACAATGAAAGCCCCACATTCATTCAGCGTAAAAGAAGTTACGAAGTCTAGCTAGATGTTTGTAATTGAAACTCAAAATCAGAAACATGACTGACTACATGAAATTATTAACTGTTTTCTAACAATCCCCATCATAGAACAAATCATTTTTAATGCATAATCAAGCATGGAAAATATTAAATAAGCCAACTTTTATACACACACACACACAGGGTGCATACGACAGCTTAAGCTATCCAAAGTTCAATGAAAGATCATTTTCTTTATCTATTTCCAACCTTGCATCATGTATGGGTTGCGACAAAAGTAATCAAAGCATTTCATGGTCCCTCAATCCACCAGCCACACTCATACCACCAAAGGTACAACCTCTAAAGAAAGAATTTGAAAGCATGACTACGAAATTAAAACATTGAATTCAGAGGTATTTCAAATTTATCACCCACACTATCCATCATAGAACAATTATGCACAAAAAGTTATTGATTTTTTCTGTAGAATTCCATTCCCTTCACAAAGTGCTTCAGTTTATGTCATACCTTATGTAAGTCCATGTTGTACAAGTTGAAAAATTCATTGAGATGACAAAGCATAAAGCATTATACATAGTTAATGATAGGAGAAGGCAGGGGACCTTAGAGAAAAACTTTTGTGCATGGCTTCGAATCTGGACAGCAGTCTTGGTACCAATATGCTCTGTAAGTGAAGCACGACAAAGGGGCAATACATAGGAGGCAAAGTATTAGAATTTAGGACCCATAATTGATAAAACGAAAATTGAAACCTTTGTTACAAGTTGTACAAAAGAACCAGTATCAAAACATGAGTGCAAATCATAGGGGGAAGCCATGCACATGTCAGACATCCTACTTCAACATAAATTAAAAAGTAAAAAATTAAGAGTAAAAAATTAAAATGTTTTACCTTCAATTCGTCGCCATGCCCGACCATGCATCTTCAATGCTTCCAAAAACTTATGATGTTCTTCTTCGGTCCATCTTTCTCGCTGTTTTGTGATAGTATAGGGTTTTCTAACCTATCAATCAAAAAGATAACTTATACTTTGTCAGAACACAGTGCTGTGATTAATAGACATGGCTGACAATACTAAATGAGTTTTAGTCAAAACCGTTGGCAAATAATTGCAGCTTTATAAAAAAAGCCTTGCTTTGGTCTATAACATAGTCACAAAATTGTTTAAAAAGCATTTATATGCATCCCAAGATACAGCAAAAACATGGTATTCTCAATAGGTGAGGAAAGTACCCAGAATATACATCTACATACATATGAGAAAAAAATGTGAAACTGAAAATCTTGTAAAAAAAAAGCATCGACAAGTTAAACTTGAGATTAGGCATGAAAATGAACTTTAAAAACAATTCAAGAAGTTAATTTCTTGCAATAATAACTGGCATGCATCCTTGCACTCAATGCTTTAACTCGGAGTATCTATATGGCTATATGATTTACTATTAGGAAGCCAAACAAAAGTACAGAGTACAGATTTGTTTTTGAAACTTCAGCAATATTCTGTAACAAACAAGCTTCTTCAAGAAAATAAAACTGCAAAAGAGCACAAAGAAACAAAAAGAAAAATTTCCAGGTTTGGAACTAGATACATGTTGACAAGGATGAAATTGAAAGGAATTTGGCTTGTCTAAGTATTATATTTTAAGAATGTCACACCAACAAGATTAATATTCAATTGTGTCAACACCAATCATTTTTATCTCTGTGCGGCAATCTTGGTAAGTATCTTCAATAAGATCTATGTCTGAGACTGAAATCTATACCTATTAAGATAAATGATTACAATAACCCACATACAGGCCAATAACCAAAATACTTCCAAAATAAAGTCAACACCTTACCTATTGAGGCATTAATAGACTCTCAAAGAAACATCAGATCGAATGCAACTTTAGTTTAGCTTACAACCCACTTCTATACAGTTTCCCTTGCCTTGCCCCTTAAGAGATAATAAATAGTTTCCGAATAAGTTCTGATTGCAAGCGACATTAACATCATATAAAATTCATGTCTCTGCATTCACATTGAAAGTTGANTAGTTTAGCTTACAACCCACTTCTATACAGTTTCCCTTGCCTTGCCCCTTAAGAGATAATAAATAGTTTCCGAATAAGTTCTGATTGCAAGCGACATTAACATCATATAAAATTCATGTCTCTGCATTCACATTGAAAGTTGATAATTTGAGCAATATTTCCTGATCAACATCAATTTGAATGGATTTAGTTTCAAGGCAGTAAAATTAATAGAATCGATTAAGCTTTTAACTCAAATGCCTTGCTTTTCAATTGAAACCAAACCCATCCTACAAGTAGAGTGGAGTTCTTTTCCTTTGCAATCATAGCTTTAATTCGGGACATATCAGTAGTAAATGCATGAGTTCATGAAGAATAATTTAGGGCTACAACAAGAAAGCTTGATAATGTCTTTTTCAAGCTATATAAGAAAGTTCAGATAGATAATCTAACAATGATGAACTTAAACAAACCTAAAGATTTCCATCTTGAATAGTAAGTAGAATTGCAAAATCTTACCTTTGTGGTGAATTCATCTCCTGACGAAGAGACCTCGTCAATCGGAAATCTGATAGACGGGGATTGGGATTTGCTTTGTTCGGAATAATGTACACTATTGCTTTGAATAACTTGCTGGCCTGCGAGGGTTTCAGTTCTTTCGCCCTATACAAAGGATAAAAACATTCGCTGTTAAAATTCGACAGTACAAACAGGACTGTAACCTGAATAAGTCTATGAAAATAGAAAATTCTTCGAAAGGGTACAACATCAGGAACGATTCGTTCACGCAGAAAACGTGATTAAAATATCTTTCAATCAGAGAGGCCTGCAGAAAATTCAAATTCAGCCAAAAATTGTTCATTTAAATAAGAGAAACAGAACGAAATTACATTTTGAAGGTGAAAATTGTTAAAACAATACAGGAAACTGTATGTATCGAAGCAAATTTTCTACGTTTAATAGAATTATTTGTTGATTCAAACGAAAAACTATCTGAAATCCGTATCTTCAGATAGTCCACAAAGAAATTTATGTGAGCGGAACAGCTGTGAATTTGAAGAGGGAAAATGACAGGAAAAATCTTTTGAATAGAAAAGCTTTCCAGAATATTGTTTTGAGCAGGAAAAGCTTCGTGAAAACCTTGTTTGAGCAGGAAAACAAAAAAGAAAGAAAAAATTGCTGTTTTTGAACAGAAAAAGCGTGCTGAAATACCTGAGGAACCGCTACGGCCGGAAAAGAAGCCATGAGATGCACGACAGAGTAAAACCACTCAACTCTGCTCTCCGAAATGAAGGCAAAACTAATAAGATCCCGCTAACTTGAACAGTTGATAAAATACTAACGTCTACCTATTGTTTCTTGTAGAACGGCTCATAGAAATCCGGAGCACGCTAGACACGGCGAGAGAAGGTTATTCATTAAGATTTCTACATAAGAAACATTTGCAGGGAGAGGTTCCGCGGGCCGTCTCCTAAAAACGACCTAAATCAAGACGCCGAAGCTTGGAAAGACCGAAAAACCATGTTTCCATCAGTAAATACCACCACTAAACTTCCGGCAAAAGGTAAATTGCTCCAAAGTGGATATTTTCCCGGTTACAGATTAGCTGATAGCTCACTGAAGAACATATAATTTGCAGACTTTTCAGAGACCGGTAATTTTCAGCAAAATCTCGGTCACTTTTGCTAAATCCCCCAGGACTTTCCTAAGCTTTCAGAGGAATGGATGTTCCGAAAGACTAACAGCGAAAAGCATGTTATCCACAGTGACTTCACAATATGAACAGAAACAAATCAAATAAGCTTCAAAACACAGGAAGAAGATTACTAGCGATTCTTCTGTCCAGCAAATCTCTTCGGACGCCCGGATCTGCTCCTCGTAGAGCTTGCAAAACCTGCGTTTCTATCGGATGCAAATCCGAATGAAATACAGCCGAAATTTAGCTGAACTGGTCCAAATCGAACGGAGAAACGGCTCAAACCATCGCCGATCATTCAGACAAGTTTTCAAACGGTAAAGTTTTGTCCAACACTCGGCCGAATTCCAGAAAGAAAGACAAAAATGATATTTGTCTTAAGAATATCCAAATCCGACGCAGAGAGCAGCCAAAGCCGTTCCGCGGCCGAAAACAAATCCGCAGAACAGCAAGCTTGACGAAGTACCGGCTAAACTTCTCCAAATCAGACCGCGAATACGATCATCGTCCCCATCGGGCGATCTCGGAGCTCCCGAACCAGGCCTCGGAGGGCGAATCCTCGGTTTTCGAGCTCAAAAACCTCCGAAAGCCAAAGAAGAACAACAATCGCAGGGGACATTCATCGCGACGGCCAGGCTCCTCTTTCTAGCTCTCACACAAGCGCCCATTTCTTGATGGACAGCTCATTTCTTTTTCTCTTTCTTTTGCGTAAGTCAGGAGAGAGAATGTAAGGCGAAAAGCCCAGCCATGAGTTCTCTCTGGGGCAAAGTCCGGCCATGAATTATTTCTGCGAATTTCGGAAATTCGCAGAAATTTCATTTTCCCCATTTAAAACAAAAATAAATATAAATTGTGGCTGGAATCCTCGCGCCGGCCACACACGTGTCGGTCATCTGATGGTTAGAATTTTAAAATGCCTGAAAATCCTATTTTCCGTTTGCTCTGGACCGCACAAGTCTTCCGGCTAAGGATGGGGAAGGCGTGGGGCAGTACAGATTTTGCTATCCCTAACATTGTTTTATCCAGGGCCTAACATTGTTTTATCCAGGGGTTGCGGTCGAAATTCCACGCGCTGATCCTGGTCACTTTGGGGGAGCTTTTGCACTTTATTGCCACGTCATTTTTTACGTAGTAGGGCCCACCACGAAGCCTCGGTCGAGGCCAACTAGCTGGTCGGGCTTTCTTCGTTCAACGAACCTTCTCGAATGGGGACGAAATTTGCAAGCTCTGGTGGTGTAGTCGCCATCGTATGAGTAGAGGGCGAGTCTTTATCTCCCGTGCACGCATAAGACTTAATGACCAAGGAAGAGTGTTAAAACCCTATTCCATTCCAAGGGAGGGAAAGGGGTTCGCCCCCTTTTTGTAACAATCTAGCAAAGCCAAACCCAATGGGGGTTCAAAGATATCAAAGCAACACCAAAAAAAAGAAGCACTTTGTATGGAATTGTTGCAAACTATAGTGTTTTGTAGCTTTCTATCAAGCTTTATGATTTATGTATTTTGGTGTGTACTCTCAAGTGACTAAAAAGAAAGGTATAGTGTTTTATTTTGCTAGAGATTTCTCACATCGGGTAAATAATATTGTTTGCTTGTGTTTCGTTATGTTTCTTTGCTATTGTAGTTGTATTTGCTTTTCACAATGGTTAATGAATTGGTATTGTGTGTCTTCTTTATGTCAAATCATTTAAAAAAAACAATAGTTACATAGTTGAGCATAAACTCATTGAAGTAGCAATCACTTTAAGATATGTTATGGGGCGTCGACCATTAGAATATCCAAGACAATTTATAGATCAATCAAAAATAAATCATTAGAATATCCAAGACAATTTATAGGTCAATAAAAAATAAATCATTGTGAGAACATGTTTCATCCCTTATGTGTCATCGTGTTAGTGAAAGTAAATTATTTCAAATGATCAGAACTATGCATAAGTCCTATACAATTTTCATAGAACAGATACCTCATGCTCATGGTGTCTTCATAGAGGGGATTTTTATAGAGTGTTGTAAGCAAATTATATTACAGTGTAATATTTCCAAAATAATGAAAGGCACATTTGTCGCATCCTGATAATAGGAAGCATCTTGTCAAAAGAATAAAAATCAACATGAATCAATCTACTTTATCTTATGCTCGTGTGGAAGGAAATATATCAGGAAAGCATACTAAACAATGCAAATTAGAACAAAAGAGCATGGTGCAAATATCTTGCATATCCACACTGAGAAGTCGGCAATGCCAAAGCATTCGTATAAAATAAAACATTGTGTTTATATTGAAAAGATTGTGATGTGATTGTTGTTGTTGACCACTCTACTAAAAGATACATTAGGGAGGCAATGGAAATTGATAAATGTCACGATAATTTAAACAAGGAATCTGAGTTAATTATTCAAAAGTTAAAAAAATGAAGAATGAATATCTTCCCATCATTGCTTGATTGGTTGACATGATTCATTTGCATTGCTTCATTCTTGAGTCTTTGTGGTGTTGGATTACCACAATTTGGAGATCAATACTATTTGTAAGCATTTTTTTGCCGATATTATGTATGAAATCACTTAAGAAATAGTTTTCAAAATTGAATTGTGCTTGAGTTGTGTGAAGTGTTGATAGATAACAATTATTTCACATGTAGATTCCAAAAGAACAATATATATTCCTTTGAAAATCAATAGCTTGAGTGATACTTAAGAAAAATGGTCAATACAACTTTAAAGGAAGACAAAAAGATAAAAGGAGCACCTAAATGCCTTTCAAAAAGAGTTAAGTATATAGATATTTAGTTTGAGAATGATAAATAAAGAAGAAATAGTTTGACGAAAAGAAAGGAAGATGATAAAAGTGGTTTCTTTTAACATTTAAGTTAAAAAAAAAAATGAGAAATATAATTGAAGAATACACTCCATTAAACTTGTATTTTAATGAAAACTTAAATTTTGCATTGCAAAAAAATTATAGATGATAACTACTCCTCCAAAAGTCTCCCATTTCCATTTGTTTTTTCTTGTTTTCCTAAATAATGGAGTAGGAAGAGACGTGGTGTCTCATTCAATATTTCAATTTATATCCCCACACCTTGTGGATGAAACTAAGCATTTCCTGTTTATATGTGAATAATAAATCAACAAGTTCACTTCCAAGTTCATAGCATGACATGGTTCACTTCCAAGTTCATAGCATGACATAGAAACTGAAGTGACTCAACAACCACTTCTTTAGTTAGCAAGTAAAAGGCCACACATCATGTGATTCGATCTTTTAATCTCCTGGAATTATAAGGTCGGAGGATATTAGGGAAAACCATCCAAAGTTATATATTCACACACCTTCTCATTTGCGACATTATTTTCTTACACCAATTCCCTTGATGATGGTTAAAGATTTCACCTAAAATGTTGGCTTTAGGAACTTACATGATTAAATCCAAAAACTTATAGAAAAGACAAAGGGTTTTGAAATAAAACGAAATTTAAAGAAAGTTGAATTTAACTAAATCTTTACATATAATTAAATAAGAACTTTAATCATCTTAATAAATCATGACTTAAAAATGTGAAAATCTCTAAATAAATAATAATATAAATTTAATCCAAACATAATTATAATAAATTATAATGATAAAAAATTTAAAAAACAATTAATTAAAATAACAAAAATGTGAAAATCTCTAAATAAATAACAATATAAATTTAATCCAAACATAATTGTAATAAATTGCGATGATACAAAATTTTAAAAAAAAGCATACAAATTATTTAAATTAAAATATGTACAAAATTTATAATATAAAATTTATAAAAATAATTAATAAAATTATATATATATATAAGTTGTTGTGTTGCATTAATGAAATATTTAAATTGTCGAGTTTGCAAGTGTCCTTAAACCTAATCACAAGGAAAATGAAAGCATGAAGTGAAGAATGACAATGTTGTGGCCAATTTAATATTATGAGAGTGAGGGATAAAGAGATATATGTCATAACTTTAACTTTACTTTTCATCGTTACCAAATCCCATGGATAATGTCAAATCTATTTATAAAGTGGGCAACATTGTAGCACATGATTCATGATTGCATTGGATGAATTGAAAATGTCAACCTACATTAGGTAAAAGGAATTGATTAATAGGATTTGTATTATTTATATATTTTTTAATACAAAGTTGAATTGATTAATAAGATTTGTATTATTTATATACTTTTTTAATACACTAGAAGTTCATGTACTTTTTGCTGCAATCAAAGTTGGATAATTTTAGTAATATACTTTAAAATATACTATAAGTTATTGCACTTTTTTAACAATCAAGTTTTGATTAATAAGGATAATTTTAGTAATATACTTTAAAATATACTAGAAGTTATTGCACTTTTTTAACAATCAAGTTTTAAATAGGCAAGTTTATATTTTTTTATTTTATAATAATTAAAATAAAAAAAATATAAATTATTATATACACTAGAAAACAAATAAAAAAAACATTATTAATGATGACATATATACATATATTAATATATTTAATTAAAATAAAAAAATATAAATTATTATATACACTATAAAACAAATAAAAAAAACATTATTAATGATGACATATATACATATATTAATATATTTATTGCAATTCTAGAATTTGTAAGCACAAAAAAATTAAATGTGTTTTTTTATTTTTATTTTTATTTTACTTTATTAGAGATGGAATTAAGATGGATCTTGTTAAATAATAATAATAATAATTTTCACAAGCATCAACACTCACAATGTGCCTGTAAAAGAGTACATTTTATGGACATGCAATATAACCTACTTTGTCAGTGTGTATGAGCATGCATGTGGTGTGCATAATCTTAATGTTCTTGAGTGGTGTATGAGCATGCATGTGGTGTGCATAATCTTAATGTTCTTGAGTGGTAGACTGATCAAATATTGTGCACTAAGTGTTATTGAGTCTCATGTCGATTGTTCAAATATGTGCAAGGACTCGGGTGAGCATGTTGCATGGTTATTTTCGGGTATGCCTAGGAGACTTGTTCAAATTTTGATGAGTGCACTAGCTTTGCCTAATCTTCTCAAGGTGAGATACTCCCGATAAAAGGATTAAAAAATTGTCACATCAAGATAACTTAATAGGGTTATCAATTTGAATGTATGTGTGGTTAAAGGTTTCATTTCCCTTCCTTGCAAAACAACATGAAATGAAATTGTGAAATTGGAATAGATTATCTTTTAATTTTTTTTATCAATGTAAATGTTTTCATTTGATTTGTGGGAATCTTTGAGTCAAAACTTTGCATTAATGTGGTACATGTTAAATTTTCCCTGGCTCGACACAAAACATGTACTATGTGGCATTTGAACATAGGTCTTGATAATGACATCCCAAAGTATTACCACTTGACCTCCCTGTTTTGTCTGTGTTGCCACTTGGATGAGCAAAAAAGACAATTTAGTGTTAGCCTAGGTTTAACTAGCACCACAAAGAATTGTTAGAGTGTTAGTGGAACACCATAAAACAAATAATACCAAAAAAAAGGAAATAAGAGCACAACATGCAAGAACAAAAATAAAACAAAGTGATATATGTTATACCAATAGAAAGGCTTTGAGTACAACACCGTAGAGGAGTTGGTGAGCAAATAAGCCCCCTTCTTCCTCCTTGGGTTGGCTTCTTTTTTCCCTTCTAGAACCTCTCTATCTATCTCTCTCTCAAAATGAAATGGTAAGAAGATGTGTACACATCTCTCAATGGGTGAGAGGTTTAATACACCAAGCTACAATGTCTATGAAGGTATGGATGAGATTGTGAGAAACAAGGATTCTCTAAGCTCATGCAACCAACATAACATTACTTTGGCTTTTCTTGTCTTTGTGCATTTTAATGGTCTCTTTTAATAGGCCTCCAACAAGCTTGATAAAACCTAGTTTCAATGGGAAAGGGTGTGGCCTCCCATGCATGAGTAGACATGCACCCACTTGTAGTACCAACCTTCGATGCTCATGGGCTCAAGGCCTCTTAGTCCTTGTTGATTATTGAAATTGTTCAAGATCTCAACAACAACATCATGAGGATAAATCACCTGCATTATTAAAGAGGTAGTGCTCCTATATAATTATATTACTAAAATTATGAAAATATAGTTTTAACAAAGAGTATAATCACAAAAAGAAAAGTTCATGAGAAAGGGACCATGAACTTGTCCAAGAAAGAAATACAATATCTTTACAATATTATCTAGGAATAAAGGCAATAACATATAAGATTATCATGTTTCTCACATCCATCACAATATAAGCAAGATTGGTCATATCATAAGTGTTATAGCATCAAATTCCACCTATAAAGCTTTGATGATCTTGTTGACCTTATCCATATCCTCCTTATAGACAATTATTCCCCATACCTCCTTAATACCTTCTAAAAAACTAAATTTTGAAGAATGTATGTGCCCTAACAGTTATTCTACCCACGTAAACGTGCGTTGCTTCCACTCGCATACATGCTAATAAATGTTCAAAAAATATAATTGTGCCCAAATTAATGATGAGTTACGGGATTAGTTATTTGTCTAACTCCTTTTTCCCGTACTCAATTGTCTCTAACTAATTAGAGACCCCATAAAAGGAACATTTGCCTCATGGAGAAAGGTAATGATACTTTGCACATTCAAGCAAGCACTCATATGATTATTTTTGTTGAGTCTGTAAGCCCATTTTATCCCTATTGTAGTCGATTCCTTGGCCTGGAAACCCTCACGATCCGGATTATTTTCGGCACGAAATGAGAGCGGAGATATAATAAAGAAATGCACAGAGATATCGCAGATATCCAATAATATAACAAAAATGTATCAGAGATGAAACCATAAACACAAAGATACAGTAATACATGATTTCTATTAATGAAAGAAATGTATAGAGACTGTAAAAATACAGAGTGAAAGACTCGCTAGAATGGTAGCATCGTATCTCTGAGAAGAGATGTGACGGCTACTCGCATTCGCTAGAAGATGATTACCATGAGGCTCTGAAGGCCTTTTTACAATAAACAGGAATGCCAAAAACCCTAGACATCCAAAAACCTAACCCTAGGAGATGAAGCACCAAAAGTCATGTGGGCCCCGTTTGGGTAAGTTAGTACATC
>SNQJ01S0186007.1:6763-18656 GCA_010110895.2 Picea sitchensis | reverse complement strand
TCATGCCCCATCAATCTATGAATAGCAAGTTGCAAGTTTTCCCCTTGCTTCATCAATTAGTGAATGGTAAGTGGCAAGTACGTATTCTATCAAAGGCATAGGTACATAACCTTGGTGACATATCCTGTCATCATTTGTCATAGTGATTGACTCATTGGCATTTTGGCTTGACATGTCTCATTTTTGTTTTTGTCTTTTCTTGGTGTGTTACCCTTGTCCCATATCACTAGGATTTGTTTTTTGTTTAGCCAAATCAACCATTAGGATTTTTTTTTTCTCAACCAAATGAGTCCATTTCACACCATTATATTATGTTTTATTTGTCCCATCTCACCAGGATTTGTTTATGGATTTGTTTTTTAAGTCAAATCAATAGGATTTGTTTTTTTCTCAACCAAATCAATCATTGGTCCATTTCACATCATTAATTATAATGATGTTTTATTTTGTTTAGCCTCATTTTACTTGTTAATCAATCATTGGTCCATTTCACACCATTATATTGTTTTTTTTGTCTAGCCTCATTTTACTTAGTATAGATATATCATTTTACTTATTATAAATATATTTTTATTGTCATGAATAATTAATCTATTTCCTATAGATATATTTTTATCGTCATGAATTATTGATCTATTTCTTTGTTACATTCGTCTTAAATGTCTCACACATCTTAGGTAGCATAATGTTGGTCTTTTCTTCGTGCCCCCAACGTTGAAATATTTTGAATGACTAACCCATCCCACATCAATCTCCCAATTCCTACCAACGTAGATCACATTTGTCATTCCCCTTGTGGATTACCTATTTTCCTACCTTACAATGCATAATTTTTGCTACCATTGGTGGTAATTCTCATCATTGACTTTCATCATGTGTCTTGCCACTTGACCTCCATTTAAGACCACACTTCAACCTATCCATCCCACTCCTTGCCTTCGTTTCATCCCACTTCCTCTCATCCATCACAAAACTTTGAATTTACTTAAACATTAAAACAAAATCAAAATATTCTTCATAAATCATTTTGAATCCAAAACTTATTTCATTTAGCTTCCTCTCATCCATCACAAAACTTTGAATTCACTTTTATATAAAATAAAAATAAAAAAAATAATCTCCATAAATCATTTTGAATCCAAAACTTTTAAATTCACTTAAATATTAAAACAAATATCAAAATAATCTTCATAAATCATTTTGAATCCAAAACTAAAACTATGTATAACTGACAATTTTCGTTAACTTCTTGCAAATAAATAAACCAATTTTTGTTAACTTCTCGAAAATAAATAAACCATGGTAACCGTGATAAAACACCAACACTTTAGATTAATTTCAAGTGTTATCCTACATCTTCGTGTACTCACATAAGAAGGGCAACTACTACATGGCTCTTATGCATACACTTGGAAAAAGTAGCAGTGAAAAGATTTGGATATAAGCCTCCTCTCCCTTTATCTTTTTTCATTAAATTAAGTGGTATTGAGGCTTCCATGCCCCTTGTTTCTAATGCCATGCGACCATAACTCTCTCGATTGCATGAAGTATATTTGACACATGCTTTCAAGTTATCAAATGGGTATGTGAAGTTTCTCTAATTTTCTCTCTTTCTCTAATTGTATGAAGTATATTTGACACATGTTTTCAAGTCATTAAATGGATACGTGAATATTTTTTTTTTTTTTCCCAATAGAAATTATCTCAAATTTATAGGTGATATAAATTCATTTACAAAACACAGAAATCAAACCATTGCCGGCTTCGTTTCAAAAACAGATCAGACAGGGTCTTACAGGTAAATACTATACTGCCTGGGAACAATGGGAGGGCGATTATCAGTTTAAAAACAGGAACAGTTATCATCGAACATTAAACCCGACTCATCTCATACTCAGAGAGCGAACCAAAAGCAAAACTAACACCTCATCAATGGAAGACTGCCTCCGACACCCCACGAACAGGCAGAAACGAAAATGCAACCAATGCTCCCTGAACTTATCTCAAGAAAGGCGAATTAGGCATTAGAGTTCAAAGAGATTGAAGGAGGAAGTCGGACTCTCCAGTCCTCTGTCACAGTGAAAGATTGAAAGTCTGTCGATCACTTGTTTTAGAGCTCGCTTAGAAAGTGCATCTGCCTCTGAATTGAAAGATCTGGGAAGATGACGGAAGGTGATATCGGAGAAGGAGAGAGCCAGTTGTTGTGTTTTTTGTTTCCAACCTTCCACATGGATGGATTGAAGACTACTCTTACGGTTGATCCAGTCAATGATTACTTTCGAGTCTCCTATGACATGTAGATGATTTAGGGACAATAGGAAGCAATCATAAGTGTAGCCCATAAGCCCAAGAGCTCGGCTTTGGTGTTCGATCCCCTACCACAATTTAGAAACCACTTAGTCGTCCACTCCGGGTGGGATTTGAAGGTGCCTCCAACACCACAACAAGATCCAGAGGACAGAGCCGCTCCATCAAAAAATGCCACCGAGTAACCTTCAGGCAGGAAGGTATCCATCGCTTTTAAAGGGAGTGACTTGACAGTAGTCTGTTTCCACTGAAAGGAGGCCAGCGTTCTGTAAAAGACCGCCTGAAGGGAAGGGGAGGCGTCCTTGAAAAGGACCCTGTTACACTCAATCCAAAGTTGCCAGCTAACAAAGACAGCCAGCGAAGGTGGCGCAGCTTGGGCAGAGAACCAGGAGAAGAAACACTCGGTAAAGGTGGCGCCGGTCCAATGGAAGGGAAGTGTGAAATGTTGAAGAGTACGTTTCCGAATCGCTTGAGCGAAAATACAGTGAGTGAGCAAGTGGTTGATGTCCTCCGAGGCTTTGCGACAAAGCACACAAAAACCCGGTCCCTGCCAACCTTTTCTGCGAAGCATCTCCCAAGTAAGGAGTTTGTCGCTAGCACAAAGCCAAAGGAATAATTTATGCTTTAGTGGGAGCGACCAGGACCATAAGCGGCTGAGCCACGATGGTTGTGCAATGATCTCCCTCTCCGACAGCAGAGCAGCATAGACATTTTTGGCATCAACTTTGCCAGATCCGTCTCCCCCGGACCAGGAAAGAGCATCTCGAGCGTCAGAGAGTGAGAGGCCTGAGATTTTTAAGGCTGCCGTATATGAATCGAATTCCAGAGCTAAAGGCCCACAGAGAGCCAGCTCACTGCTATGTAACCAATGATCCGGTAGGGGGAAGGCAGAGGTTTCCTTCTTCAGCTGCGCAAGGGAGGACAGATTAAGGGAAAGCAGGTGTGACCTGAGCTGTAAGGAGAGAATCAAATTTTCATCAAGGCCGACAATTTTGTCTCTGCCAATTTTTATTTCCTCACCCGCTCCAGGATTCCAACGGAGCTAGTGAAGAATAACTTGTGAGGAGGAGACCAGCCCTTTCCAGAAGGGGGATGCCCATCGCTGAAATAAATGAGGCTTACGGAGCCAAGAGGTGAGGGGTTTGGCACCTAAATATTTATCTTTGATAACCCGATGCCAAATATTGTCAATGGAAACCGCTCTCCAGAAAGAGCAAGCCAGTAATGCCGTGTTGAAGATAGAGAGATTCTTTAGACCCCATCCCCCTGCCCTTTTTGGCCTAGAGAGTGTCTGCCAGCTGCAAAGGTGGAAACGTCGATTTCCTGCAAGATCATTCTACAGGAAGTTGAAGGAGAGTCTGCGGAGCAGAGTGTAGATTTTGGCGGGGATGCGTTCCAAAAGCATCCAAAAAACTGCTAGACTTTGCAACATCGTCTTGACCAGGATAAGACGTCCCCCTAGGGACAGCCATTTGTTGCACCAGAATCCTATCTTCCTTTCGAAGGTAAACACCAGCCAAGTCCAGTCAGATGCGGAGGAAGCTCCTGGTTTAAGGTGGTACCCCAGATACTTAAAGCCTAAAGTTAAATCAGTGAAGGAGAAGGGGATGGCGCCTTTTAGAGGAGAGAGTTCGGTCTCAGTAAGACCCCAAAAGTGGACCGTCGACTTCAAAGGATTAATGGACAGTCCAGAAGCAGAACAGAAAAGTTGTAGAATGTCCATGATCGCCATCCATTCCGCTATATCGACTTTGGAAATTAATAGAATATCATCCACAAACATAAGGTGGATAATCCTGGTGAGATTTGAGACCTTAATACCTGTGATGCGGTGCTCGGCAAGGCTATTTTGGAGAAGAAGGCTGAGCCCTTCCAAAACTAAAATAAAGAGGTAAGGCGATAGAGGGCATCCCTGGCGGAGCCCCTTCTCACTCTTGAAAAATCTGGACGCCTCCCCGTTGATCAAAACTGCAAAGTTGGCACTTGAGACGCAAGACATAATCCAGTCTGTGAACTTAATTCCGAAGCCAACAGAGTGGAGGATAAGTCTTAGAAATTCCCAGTCAATACTGTCAAAAGCCTTCTTGAGGTCAAGTTTCATGACCAACGCCTTTTGTTTTTTTTGGATGATGCTATGAATGCACTCATGGGCGACACCGATCGCGTCTTGGATTCTTCTTCCCTTTAAAAACCCAAGCTGTTCAGCAGAGAGACTCCTTTCCAAAACTGGCTTAATCCGATTGGCGATGACCTTGGAGATTAACTTGTAAACTAGATTGCAGAGGGAGATCGGTCTGAAGTTGTTGAAGGATATTGGGGAGTCTTCTTTAGGGATTAAGACCAGGAAAGTAGAGTTTAAACTAGAGGAAATTTTACCTTTAACCCGTGCGTCCTCCACCATCAGAAGAAGGTTCAGGCCAACAAGATCAAAAAAATGGGTGAAGAAATCGGTCGTCCAGCCATCAGGCCCTGGACTCCTCTCCTTTCTGAAGAGAAACAAAATATCCTTTATCTCAGGCAGAGTAACAGGCTTAAAAAGATCAGTGGCTTCAGAAGCAGATACCAAGTTTGAAAAAAGGCTGGCTGTAGCAACTTTTGCCATCAAGTTTTGTCCACTGCTAGAAGTTAAAAAAAATTCAAAGTAATGGGCCGCTTCCCTTTTAAGAGCCTCCTGTCCACGGATGGTTCCATCAATTTTGTTCTCAATGGACCAGATAACCTTCTTATTCCTGTTGAGACTAGCAATTTTATGGAAATATTTAGTGTTGGAGTCTCCCCACTTGAGCCAGGTCGCACGGCTACGGAGCCTCCAGCTCTTTTCGTCTTCCCGCAGAATAGCATTTCGATTTTCCTCCAAAGCTTTTAAAGAAGTCTCCTCATTCGTTGACAAGGCCATAGAGGTAGATTTCGTGATGAGAAGAGTGATCTCAAACTCCAGCTTGTTCAGAGTAAAGTCCTCCACCTCCTTCTTGCGTTTTTACCAGTCTTTAGTGTGCGATTTTAGGACTTTCAATTTCCATACTAGTCTCAACTGAGGATTAGCCTCTGATTGAAATCGCAGGTCAGACCAAACAAAGTGAACCAGGGTAGTGAAGTCTTGGAAGTCAGCCCAATGGTGATTGTATTTGAAGGGGAAAGGCTTAAATCTGAAGGGGAGGTTCAAAGTGAGAAGGATGGGCGCATGATCGGATATGAAGGGAAGAACCACTCGAGAGGTAGGAAAGACTGTGGAGGAGAAGAGTTCCTCGGAGAGAAGGAAGCGGTCGAGCCGTCTGGCAATGGCTTCTGAGCCTCTTCTCCCATTTCGCCAGGTAGGGGAGAGTTTAATTGGCACGATATCAATAAGATTAAAAGCCTTAAATATGTCTCTGTAAAGGTTAAAAGCTGATCCGGACAGGGAGGGGGATCCCCAGTGTTCATCAGAGGAAAGGGTGATATTAAGATCGCCTCCCAGAATGAGATTAGGGAGGGAGAGAATACCACTATCAGCGAGATGCGTCCTAAAAAGTGATCTATCAAGGCAGGGGCCGTAGACATTTAAGAACGCCAGATTCTGATCAGTAGCAAAGCAGCTGCCTATACACAAGATACCTCCGCAGGTCAAAAAAGGCTTTAAGTCGTATAGTGTCGGATCCCAGGCCACCAACATACCCAAAGGGGGCGAAAAAAGTGCAGGAACGCTCTGGCAGAGTGATCGGCAGAAAGTGTTTCTTGCAGGAAGATGACCTCTGGATTTGAGTGATCCAGAAGTCTTCGGAAGGAAGCAGCCTTGAGGGTGCCCCCGATCCCTCGAATGTTCAGAGAGAGCACTATCATTACTTGGATCGTGCGATGGCCTTCAATGCTCTAAGGGCCTTTCCCTCTTGAGTTTGTGTTCCTGGGAAAACAATATGCGAAACGGAGCCATCTTTCTTTTTCCTCGCGCTCCTTGTCTGAAGAGGAGAGAGCTCAACTCCGATACCCCTCGACCAAGCAAATGATTTTTTGAGAGGTTCAGTACCGGTCGATGAAGACGTTCCCACTTCAGTGGATGGCACTATAATCTCTTTACCTCGAAAGACTGGTAACCGAGTGGCTGGGTCCGGAATAAACTGAGATGGGGCGGAACTTAGCGCTGCCAAGAGTGAGTCCTCTTCCCCGATCGGTTGGTTGTAACCAGGAAGGGGAGCTGAAGGTTCGTCAAAGGCTACAAGAGTGGGGGAAGGAACGTCTTGGAGAATCGGAAACGGGGGAGGAGTTAAGGTCGGTGGTGGGGGAGGAGTAGATAACGAAGTGGAGGGAAGGGTACTGTCAAGTGAAGGAGTAGGGCGAGGAGGCAAGGGAAACTCGGTTGTAGTAGAGAGTGGCTTAGAAAGGGTGGGTGAAGCAAGCCAGTCAAGGCTATTAACTAAAATCTTTTCAGGGTCAGTGAGAGTATTGTATAGTGAGAGGCAAAGAAGGGCGAGCTTGTTTGTCAGGGAGGCAAGGTGGTCCGGGGAAGGCATCGAGGAAGAATCTGAAGGGACATCCAAGTAGGCTAGGGAAGGGTCGGCAGAAGGATAGTTTGGGGGATTTAAAAACAGGTCTTCGCTATCATTAGATGGATCACTTAAGGACTTACCAGGACACATTCGGCAGAGGTGACCGGTCTCACGGCAACGGTTGCACCTAAACGAGATTCCAAAGTAGTCCAGTTTCTGAAGAAGCTTCTTCCCTCGCTAAGCGATCTCCAGAGGTTCCGGTAGACCTGCAAAAAGATCCATCTCTACCAGGACCCTGCCTAGCATCCTCAAAGTGCCCAAGCGAGAAGAGGAGTCCAGGGAAATAAACTTCCCCAAGGAGTTGCCAATAGCTCTGAAGGCTTCCTCATTCCAGAAGTGGAGAGGAAGACCCGGGAGCAACACCCACAGATGTCGATGTTGGAAGTAGTCGGAGTCCAGATTGAATGTCATACGCCATCGTTTGAGCATAAGGCTACTGCCTCCATAGACCCAGAAGGAAGAAAGGAGAAGCGAGGCGTCATCTGGAGATCTGCAGGTGAAACAGAGCCATCCTTTCTTGAGGAACAACACTTCCAGACAGTAGCCGAGGATCGGGAACCAATGGAGCTTTATCTAGTCCTCCAGAGGAGGAGTGTTCAAACTCTTGTAGGAAACGCGTCCAACCAGTGAGCAAGTAGACATTTTACACAGGTTTTCAAGGCCCACTCCGTCACCTAGCACTAACCGCCTAGATCTCTTGTTAGCACGCCACACCTTACTTCCAAAGGAGGTTGTTCGAAGGGGGGAGGACTGGGTTTTTGGGTCCGCTGGAAGGGTAGTGATGTTAGGAGCAGGGAGAGGTCTGTTGAAAACCTGTGGAGCACTTGGAGGAGCTGACGGGAAAGGCGCACTAATCGAAGATGGAGGACCAAAACAATCAGAGGACTCGGTGGGAGAGGGACCAATGTTTGAAATAGGCTTGGAGGGAAGTTTAGGTAAACTATGGACCAAGGAATCGATTTTGTCTAAAAGTCCCTCCTGATTCCAAAAGAGATCATCTGCTGGGTGCGAGGGAAAGCCAGGCTGAGGGTCCATTGTAAAGCCTCTGGGGGACCACACCGGCCCATTGCACAATACAGAGCAATAGGAAGGAGTCTAAGAGTGAATTTAATTGTATGAAGTATATTTGACACATGTTTTCAAGTCATTAAATGGATACGTGAACTTGTTGCTTGTTTCTCTAATGACATGTTGTATAGAATTCACTTTTCAATTGTAAGATGGTTTTAAAGATGGAATTTGACGAGTAAACTGTTTATTAGAGAGTAACATTTTTTCTTCTTAACAAAATAAATTTCTAGCACATTATTTTTCTTAGTTAAAATCAATTTTTTTTTAATTAAAATGATCAACATCATATCATAGTTGTCAAAATAATAAAAATTTAAAAAGTAGTTTAATTTTGAAATTCCTACCTTGTTATTATACCTGCCAATAGTGTTGACAATAGTGTTGAGTTAAATTCATGGTTGACCATAAAATAAACACCCATTTATCTAAAGTTTTAAAAAATAATGTTTAATTTTAAATTTTAAATCTCATTTATCTGATATTTTATTGGCCAAAAACTTTGAAGTCTTATTGCTGTGTTTACTTCCTCCAATATTATTGTAATAAATATTTCTGTCATCTAGTCATTTAATGCCTATTCATTCTCTCCCTATCTAGTTAAACAATATTTTCATTATCATATTGTACATGTATATGCTTCCTAACCTTATTATTTATTTAATACATTAGAATTAGAAAAAGGATACCCTCGAAATCGTTTATACCTGCTTTAGATTGATCAGCATTGTCCTTTGATTGAATGTCCTTGTGATATGAAAAGATTATGTGATAAAGGACAGATAGGAATTGTTGTATGGGATGGCGACACGTATGCACGAAACTAAACATAAAAGTCACACCAATTTCTAATAATTAAATTACAAATATGGGGCGTAGAACATGTGGCGGAATATTATTTAAACTTTTCCGTGCTCACGTGGAGTATTTCTCGGGTGCTGACGTAGATAAGATCGCCGACTCGCGAGTCGCAATGCCTTCGTATATATAAATGTGGCGGACAGTAACCGGCTTGTGTCAGTCAAAGCGGCCTGCCGTTCACTGCGATGACGAAGAAAAGGAACCCACCGGGAGCTCTATCCGGTCATAATGATAAAGCCGGTGCCGACTGCCCGGAACGCCGCAGGCGACGGACCCGAACGGTCGCCACCCGAGTGCGGGAGCTCTGTAGGCAGGGCACTTGGGTTGCAATATAAGTAAATCGTGTGATGAAATTGATGGAAAGAAGAAAATAGGTGAGGCGTTCGAATCGTTTGGAGGTTAAAGNGCGATGACGAAGAAAAGGAACCCACCGGGAGCTCTATCCGGTCATAATGATAAAGCCGGTGCCGACTGCCCGGAACGCCTCAGGCGACGGACCCGAACGGTCGCCACCCGAGTGCGGGAGCTCTGTAGGCAGGGCACTTGGGTTGCAATATAAGTAAATCGTGTGATGAAATTGATGGAAAGAAGAAAATAGGTGAGGCGTTCGAATCGTTTGGAGGTTAAAGAGATCACACATTTCTTGGTTAGAGTTCACAATGCCGTTTCGGGGACTTGCAGTGGGGAGACCGGAGGAGGTCACCCACCCGGACACCCTAAAGGCCGCCCTCGCAGAGGGTATTTCCACTCTCATCTTCGTCTTCGCCGGTGAAGGATCCAGCATGGCTTTCGGTAATTCATATACAGACTACACTTCGTTTATATTTTCTTGTAAGATTCGCGAGTCTACTCTTGTTGTTAATGGTCCATGGGCGTGAATTTGTTGCAGCCAAGCTTACGGGTGACGCTTCCTCAACACCGGCCGGTTTGGTGGCCGTGGCTCTGGCGCATGGTCTAGCACTCTTTGTGGCAGTGGCCGTGAGCGCCAACATCTCCGGTGGCCACGTTAACCCTGCAGTCACCTTCGGTGCGCTCGTCGGAGGGCACATCACGCTTCTGAGGGGTATTCTCTATTGGCTTGTGCAGCTCATCGGCGCCACCGTTGCTTGCTTGTTGCTCGATTTCACCACCGGCGGCCTGGTCAGCCAATTATTTTCGCCTCATTTAATTCGTAGCTTAATGTCTTTCTTCTTTCTTTTGTGTTTGCTCTGGTTTCTCAGTCTCCTTGATCGTGGCGTTGTGCAGTCAACGTCGGCGTTTTCGTTGTCCTCCGGCGTGGGGGTGGGCAACGCTCTGGTGTTTGAAATCGTGATGACGTTCGGCCTCGTGTACACAGTATACGCCACGGCCATCGACCCGAAGAAGGGCACCCTGGCCACCATCGCCCCTCTCTGCATTGGATTCATCGTGAGTGCCAACATATTGGCGGGCGGGGCTTTCGACGGGGCTTCGATGAACCCGGCGAGGGCATTCGGACCGGCGCTGGTGAGCTGGACGTGGGAGAACCACTGGATATACTGGGTCGGGCCCCTCATCGGCGGCGGTCTGGCTGGCTTTGTCTACGAGCTGTTTATGATCTCCCCGGAGCCAACCCACGAACCGTTGCCCTCGCACGATTATTGAAGTGGATGCAAACCAATGTGCCATAAAGTGGCTTTTGAACGGGCTGCGTTGGGTTGTTGTGGGCCTGTGCTCGGTCGGCGTGTTTGGGCTTTTCATTGGCCCAGCCATTGTTTTGAGTCGGGTTTCACTTTGTATGGTAAAAACTTTGTTTGTCCTCTTGGCGGCAATGACCAAAATGTCGGTTAAGAATAATACCGGAAAGCCATATTTTAAACGTTATATGAAACTAGCACAGCCGCTAAAACGTTTGTGGTAATCTTTAATCTGTCTTGGTAATATGAAACGTTTGGTTGCACGGTTTAATCCTACTTAATCATTTAAATGTGGCAATTACATATCCTTACAGTAATTTTTTGATGTGATTAGGTAAATGTTAAAAAGTAAACATGTTAACCGATGCCTTGATAAATGCAAGAAAGTTATGAACAATAAATCTGACCCTTTGATTTTGGAGGACGACTAAGAATATGCTAGCATCTTCAATGCATAGTCATCAGATTAAGGTTTAAGGTTAAATAAGGTTAAAAGATCATTAATTGTGCCCATTATCAATAGTTTAGGATGAGTGATATTTTTGGGGGACAAATTTAGTAAGTAATTGTTACATTCATAGATTTGAGTAATTATTTATGTATAATCCGAGTGATATAATTATATTTATGTGAAAAAATCATTTCTTAAAACAGTTACACATAGACATCTCTATGAAAAAAACTAATTCTTACTTGAAAATTATGTTTGTTCTAGTTTGTCATTTAGAATTAATTGTGTTTATGTTTTATTCAATAAATATACAATAAATAATCAAGATATTTTAGTCAATGAATATACAATAAATATAATATATTTATATAAAATTGTAGTAATAAATAATATATGAAAATAAATATAATATACTTATATAAAATTGTAGTAATAAATAATATATAAATTTGTGATAATTATTTTAAATTTATAATAGTTATTTTCTTAAAATTAGATTATTATTATTATTATTATGAGTTATTTTAAATTTATAATAATTATTTTACCAAAATCAAATATATATTATAATAATTAATTGTAAACATTAATAATAAGAAATAATAAGATAAAATAGTATTTAAAGTTTTTTCATATTACTTTATATAAAGTTTTATTAAAAAAAATTATTATCTTTAAGAAATAATAAGATAAAATAGTATTTAAAGTTTTTACATATTACTTTATATAAAGTTTTATTACAAAAATTAATTATATTTTCTAGATTATTATTATTAAAATTATTTTGAAGTTTTATTAAAAAAAATTATTATATTTTCTAGATTTTTATTATTAATATTATTTTGAAGTTTTATTAGAAAATTTGATTATATTTTCTAGATTATTATTATTAATATTATTTTAATTTATTCTAATTTTATAATAATTAATTTACCAAATAATTTATCAAATATACATTGTAATAGTTAATTTTAATTAATAGTAAAAATAGTGATAAGAATTATAAGAAATAATAAAATAAAATGGTATTT
>SNQJ01S0186006.1:0-18656 GCA_010110895.2 Picea sitchensis | reverse complement strand
TTAAGCAACACCGGAATGAGCCTCCTCCCCTTAGGGTTTTGACTTCATGGCCCTGCCATTGCAGCACCATTAAGCCTAAC
Source organism: Picea sitchensis (assembly GCA_010110895.2). Lineage (NCBI taxonomy): Eukaryota > Viridiplantae > Streptophyta > Pinopsida > Pinales > Pinaceae > Picea > Picea sitchensis. The sequence continues at coordinate 18,576 of SNQJ01S0186006.1, read as the reverse complement.
TCTCCCGTCCTTAGATTTAGATCCTTCCAAGCCTTTAGCCTTACTCCTTGACTCCATTTACCTAAGGCACTAGTCTAATACTGCAACATTGAGCCTTTTGTGTTAAAACAATCTTCCAAACTTCTAAAACTTGAAACCCTAACTAACCCTAGCGACTTACTAACCCTAATTCTATGATGACGTCAAGCCTCTGTTGATCTCTTGTTTGATATAGAACGTTGTGGCTAAGTCATCTAGTGATAGATATTGAAGTGTTGATTATTTTAGTTGGCCTAATTAGCAAAACGTTCACTTCATTGTCTAGTAAAACTAACCTAGAACTAGGTTGACGTCACCTTTAGTATAGTGACACAACACTCTTTTATTGAATGAGCAAGTGATGATATCTTATGATAATTTCAGGGATTGATTTTATACATTGAATGTTATATCATCTCCAGTGTTTATTGACAAGTGAAATTATAGGCCATAGCAATTTTTGCAATCATTGACTTCGTCAATAATTACTGCTATATGTGCTCATACCTAATAAAGATAGTCATTGGTTTATGAAGTACTAACCACTATTGCACATTTTAGTTTTATCTGCCTTGTCTCGCAAACAGGTGCCTGATCAGTGGAATACCTTCATTTGACTATCTTTCTTCGCAGTAATCTGTGAAGGGAAAAACCTACTTTAACCTTTTGAGCTTTAATCTATTGATCATTTTCCTTTCAATACCCCGGATTACTAGGAACCTCTCCCTTGGGATTAGCCACCCTGAATAGAAAGAGCCCCCCATCGAGGTGACAGTGGGTGGGGAAGCTCCTGTTACGCCAGTTTGACTCTTGCCTTCAAGCTACTTAACCTATCCTACAAACTGAGCGATAACAGGCATAATTCACTTTTTTTGGGCACCTAAAACTCATCTAAAACACTCATAACACACCTTAAGACTCACCCAGAAGTCATAATAATATTTTAGACCAACTAGGACACCTAATTCCACCATCTTCACCATCTAAAACGGGTTTGAGGAAAACAACGGAGGGTGTAGGCAGGGGACTGTCTCACGGCGCACAAGATGTGTCCTCTTCGGGAAGTACTCTTACTTTAGGGCTAACCGTGAAAGCTAGGGTGGGCCTCGTTGCCTTACTATCTTGAACATCCGGCAGTTATTTGGCAATAGGAGGAGGAGTAAGGTTTGACACTTAGTTAGGAGGGCAAGTAAAATTTACCAAATCTTTAAGCAACTCTTAACCACTTAGTTTTTTTAGACAATCTTTACTTGGGTATATCTTATGATGGTTGTTTAGAATAATACATTGCAAGCACATGTACATCTCTTGTCTTTCATGCAAATGTGGTTAAGTTTCTAAGTGTTAAATCTTTGATTTGGGTGAGCATTTATCTTTCAAGTGTTTCTATCTTTCAAGTTATGTTCTTTGTGGTGTGATTCAAGAAGAAGTTGCGCATCCCATTTGGAGGCATCATCTTGTTGAGCCTTGAGTGCTTTAGTGGTTGCCATTGAAAAGCAGTCCAATAGAGTAAGTGCTATTGGGGCATGTTTGGCTTCATGTGAATGATCTCAATGTTTTGATATCTTTTTGGATTCTCACATTTAAGCATTGTTAGTCGTGTCTATTTGTATCTTGTGTAATTGTTGTAATATCTCTCTTTCATTATTGTGAATACTTGTATCTTGGTTGTGGATAATTGTAACTTCACTTTACTTGTAATCCTTATTGTAATTAAACTCCCTCATAATTAGTTGACCCCTTGCCCAACCTTTAGGCACTAGTCTTAGTTGACTTAGGGAAGGGTTTGATTGTCATTAAAAGTCTTGCACTTTGCATTTGCTGCCTTAGCATCATAGGTTACTTTTCCCCTTAACCTTTAACAAATTAAAACCAACTCCTAGAACTTCTTTAACCTTAACAAATTAAAACCAACTCCTAGAACTTCAAAGTCAAATCACATCTAGTAACTAGGGTCTACCCCTTTGGCTTCCCTAGGGAGTAAGCCTAGAGGAAGAGGGGTTCCAACAAGGTGACAATGTGGATTGTGAACCTAGGTGCACAGCCTCCAAGGGACACACACTAAGTGAGTTTGACTTTGCTCAAGTTTGCAAGTGTGTATTAGGGACAACAACACTTTCCAAGTGGCGACTCCATAAAACAAATCTGTCAAGTATATTACTAGGAGCACTTTGCCAGAGGGAGTGATTTATTCTTTTCCTGAACCCTAAAAGGTTTATAGGAGGAGACTAAATCACCTTGTTCCTAGAAGGCTACTTGAAAGTCTTGGGAAGAAGCACTCACTAATATCCAATACTTGTTCCAAACTAATAATCAACCAAGTGTTAATAATCCCACTAATACTCCTAACTTCACAATATGATATCTTTTGAGACCTTTGAACCCTGTGTATAATCCAAGGTGCTCCTTCACGTAGCCTGAAAAGCCATTGACAAGTTGCCTATCTTTCATGGGAACAATGCCATAAGTGCTAAGACTCATATCCCTGAATTTTCAGATGTGTGTGGATAGATATTGTAGGGGTCATGATTAAGAAGACGTGAAAATGACTTTGTTTTTTGTACTCTTTGGAAGGAGATGTTACATAATGGTTCACGCATTTGACCACACAAGTTTATAGCACCCTTGACTCAATAATATCATTGGATGAATTTAGAAGAGATAAAAAGGAACATAGATTCTCAGCTTACGTAATAATCAATCTTGATTTACTATATAGAGGCATTTGAGGGTGAGATGAGGTATGCCTTAAGGGACAAGGATCCTCAAACTTTGGGAGCAAGCTGACCACCTATTCACAAATTAGGGGTCAACTCAATGCATCAGTGAAGATAATCACTAGATGCAAATTTGATGAAGACAGCTTATTCCCACTTGTGACTGATACCCCAAAGACAAAATTCCTTTGTAAACGAATTTCCGCGACTCTCAAGGTATTGATAATGTAATAATTTTAATGATCATAGTTAGGTTGTGGTAAAATTCTTTTAGTGTTTCCATTGGGACTCTCACAGAAGTTTTATCCCTCGCCGTTGACCTGGCTTTAGGGCCCGGGTCACTTTGAGTTTTTCCCTCCATACATGCAATAACTTCCTCCAGTGGCAGTGGTAGCATTTAATGGTCTCATTTTTGGTAACCTTTGTTTAGGAACGTTGTAAATGACCATACCAGACAATGTAGAAAGTTTCGCATAATTTCGTCACGAAGTCTAGATATTTTTATTAATTAAATTTTAATAATTTCATTAATTAATTATTTTGAGCTAATGTTGTAAAATTGGGTCTTTCATTTCTTTTGATAGGGTGGCTTGTGCTCAAAAGAAATGGAATAGCACTCTCCACATCCATGGACCAAGTTTCACCATTGGACGGTTTACCATATGTCTTTGTCCACCTGTAATCGTCGGGCCAAAACAAATAAATTTTAATTGCTAGGGTGACATTATTAAAATGTCAAAACTATTTTAATTTTGAGTTAGTGAGGTGTTAAGGTGGAAAAAGAGCAAGATTAGACTTTTACCTAACCCTCCCAACCCTTTCCAACCCATTCTAACCCCCACCCAATCTTTACACTTTAAAACATGCCCCCTAGGGCAAGGACGTTTTTCCTTGTTAGGTTTTTGTGACTTATTTGGGCCCCCTCTCATGAGTTATGACTCCCTTGACCCTTCACATCACCTCCTAGGATGATCCCACCTTTTCCTTCTTACACTCTCCACTTTCATTTCACACTTTTTTGGCCCCTCCAAGAGTAGTTACGCCCTCTTCTAGAAACTCCACAAATGATTTCTTTTAAAAATTATTTTAGACCTTTCACCTTCCTTGGCATCAATCCTATTCTTTGGCCACCTCTTTGCTTGATCCCAACACCTCCTACTTCTTTCTACACCCTAGATCTAGTTTCAAACCCTAGATGGTGTACCCCAGCCTTGAGATCTACTCTTATGTTTGGTTGTGGACACTTGGCATTGATCCAAGAGAGGTAGGTTTGTCTCCAAGTATAAATAGATCCCTCTCCCTCACCTCCCCAACTCACCATCTCTTGAGCTAAAGTTATGCTACATAAACTAAGCATCTTCTTGCTCTTGCCGTCTTCCATTCACTCATTTTCTCGAGATCTTGGAGCAATTAGTTGCTGCCCAAGGCTCTCGAAGAGCATTGATGCAATAAGAAAAGTTTAAGGAACCTTGATCTACTAAGATTAGTCTCTTGGTATATCAACTAAAACATGAGGTGATCTTGTTCTTTGCATTGTGTGATTTTATTTATTAGCATCTTAAAATTAGCTATTTGGGTAGGTCAAATATACATTGGTGTTGATGATCTATGTATTGATGATTAGATAGGTTGTGAATTAGTTCATTATTTCTATACTCATCATCATACTATGTCAAGTATGAACTCATTGTGTTTAGTGTGCAGATTTGCTTCAATGTGTTGTGGTTTGGAGAGACTTTAGAGCAGTTTTCAGCCATTACTTGCATAAACTCCTTGCACTTTCTTTTGGATCTGATATTGTTGTCATTCCATATTGTTTCTGTAGCTAACCATCTCTTTAGATAGGTCAAAAAGTCAATTTTATATTTCTGATTTCTTTGTCAAATCAGATAAAAATGTAAATTTTCAGAATATATTTGGTGTGTTTGCAGATTTCCAAAGAAGCTTTGTTTGCTGTTTTTGTGTGTTATGGATGCATCTAAGGGATTTGTCGGGCCACAAACACCCCTGGAAGACTTCCCAACACACTTCCCTTTGGTTGGGTAACACTTTCTTACCTCTTTCTCCCTCTAAATTTCCTAAGTCTGTTTTCTAATTCCCTTTAAATCCCAAATCATAAGCTAGCTTAGATTAGTTTATTTATTCTTTAGCTTAGTTTATACTTTGTCCATAATATTGTTAGTATAGTTTTTCTCCTTTCTGCTTCATTGTCAGATTAGATCCCCTCTTTGGCCAATAAAGGAAGGCTTGCCCACCTTGGCCATTGTAGGTTTTATTCTTCTTGCTAAGTTATTTCAGTTTATTTCTACACACATGCAATCACATCTGCACCTTGGAAGAGTAACCCCCAAAACCGCACGACCTAAGTGAAACTAATCCTCTTGTGGTGATGACTAATGCCAAATACAAACTATCTAGTTAGTAATCACATATAGTTTCTTTTTTCAAGCTCATTTCATTTGTTCATGGTATCATTGCTAATTGGTTAAATGGTTTAGTGCCTTCCTCTAAAATGCTAAATCTTTAGTTCATAAATCATTTTCCTTGCTCATCTTTAAGCATATGTGATTTTAGCTCATGGTTTAAGATTTGATTCACTAAGTTGTTAAATCTTCACTTTCTTAAAGCATACATTTCATTTGAGTTTTAACACATAACACATGTTAGTGAGTGTTTAAATCTTAATCCATCCTTACTTTTCATTAAGCAAGTTATTTTTCTCTTTCATGGTGGTTTAAAATCCTAAACATCAACTTGTTAAATCTCTCTTTCATTAAAAGCTCATATCTTTATATCGCTTTAACAACTCAACATGTTTTGATGATGGTGGATCTTAAACCTAAGTTAAATGTCTAATGATGATGTGATGGCTTAAATCTTCTTCTATCTATTGTGGCATAATCTCACACTTTAAGTCATTTCATTTTCAGATTTAATTTTCAAGCACTCTTTAAGTTTAAGTTGTCTCATTTCATGGTTATTTTGTTCACATACACCAAATTTTCTCAAAGGAGTTTCACCTTCCTCATATATGTGGCAAGTTGTCCTGGTTAATTTCATTCTGTCTTGTGCTGTGGAATGGTTTATGATTAATTGTCGTATCTTTTGTATCATTTCCATATAAGTTTCATGGTAAATGCTTTTTAAATTCCCAAGTTTTAAATACTAAGCATTTTCATTTTCGGCTATACCCTTAAACGCCAATTTTTAAGTGCCTAAAACTCTGTCTAAAATACACCCAACGCATCTAAAGACCTGCCCGATGGTCATAACAACACTTAGGAATATTTAGTTTATTCAGCTCCTGCTGACCGCCCTTTTAGCAACGGTGGTCAACGCATGTGCCATGAAGTATTCATCTATGTGGAGACATTATTGGTTCTACTTGGGTATCCGATAACCCAAGATCACCTTTTTGTGTTTGATTACTGCACTTCAAGGTGGGTTAATAATGTAATAAGTGCCCACATGGATCATAGTTAGGTCGTACCAAAGTATCCATTGGAGGAGTTCCCCATCGGGTTTTATTGTGCTGCTCTGTAAATGCATAACTTCCTCGGGCCTACTTCCCTTGAGTTTTTCCTCCACACCTCCCAGTGCCTGGGTCCCATTCATTTGGTAACCTCTAGGGATTATTTAAACAGACCATGTGATGTTGTCTGGAAATTCTCAAGGAATTCTGCTAAGTCTAGCTAGGTTTTTTTTAAAGTTCTGAATAATTAATTGACACTATTAATCAATTAATTGGCATTTAATGTAAAAAACTAGGTCCTGACTTAGAGTAGGGAAGCTTGTACTCAAAGAAAACTAATGAGACCCCCGGCACCCGTGGTCCAAGTTTCAGCTCATCTGGACAAGTTTTGCTAGGTTGTTTGCCCACTTAGGAGTTTTTCTTTGGGAATAAGGCGCTTTCACTGCCAAACCCAGAACATGGAAAGATGTAACTTTTGTAATAGTGGACCAAATCAAGTGAAGTAAGAGGCACAGTGATGAGAAAAGACCCCACCTAATCTTTCCCTAACCTATTCCTACCCTTCATCTACCCCTTTACCCACCTTTTAAATAAATTACCTTTAATTGACTTTCTTACCATGGCCCAATGTACTCATTCCCCACGTGGAGCATGCATTGAGTTCTTTAATTAATGTAATAACTCATCGTATGAGTTATGGATCCCCCTCTTTTACTTACTCAACCAATCAAGCTTGCAACTTGAACGTGGCCTACAATTCAGCCCTTCACATGAACTCCTTTCAGATCAGCCCCTCTCTACTTGGTTTAAGTTTTCTTATTTATCAAACTGGACCCTCCTACCTTATGTCCCTCACCCTCCCACGTAAACTTTAATACTTCCTTCTAATCTAAAAACGTGGGCCACTTTCCCCCACACTCCTTCACTTTCCATTTTACTCACACGCCTTTTCCTGTACTGCACTTCTAATGTGTGACCCCTTTCCTCCAAGCTACCCTCACAAATTTCTGCATTTTTTTTTTTTTTCTTTTGTTTTGTTTCTTTGGGATAAAGAGATGGAAACATCTCATTACATGAAAGTTCCCTCTTTTAACCCACACGTATTCCTTTTCTTGATGTTTTGTTTCTTCTTTTCAATTGCTTTCTCCTCTTTTCTTAGTTCTTTTTCCTTTGGGTTCAACCTAAAAGCCTTTGAACCCATTGGTTAATTTTTGGTTACTGAGTTGTCTCCTTGATCTTGACAAGTGTTGAAGATCCAAGAGGGGTCTCTTTAGCTTCAAGCTATTTAAGAGACCTTTCACTCACTCTTTTCTCACCTTCATTGTGGTAAAGTTATGCTACTAGTTTTCCATCCCATTCTCTCTATACATTTCACATCAATTTGGCCATATTGCTTCACTGGTTGAGGTTCTCATATTGGATGAATAAAGAAAGCTTTGGAGGATATTTTGGATTGTAGAGATTAGTCTCATGATCAAGATCACATGAGGTGATATTGTTTCTTTTCTCTCAATCTTGTTGTTTATATGTACTCCCTAGTGCCTGTTTGAAATAAAGGAACTAAATAGACATTAGTGTTGATAGTTTATGCATTTGATTGGTTAGATCTTGATCATGAATTAGTTCAGATTTATTATGCTAACCACAATACTATGTTTTTATAGATCTACTTGTTGTTTGAGTTGCAGATTGTCTCACAAGTTGTGGAGTGGATGAGTCTTTCAGAAGCTGTTTACAATCACTTCCTGCGATACACGCAAGCTTTCTTTTAGATCTGATATCTCTCTATCATTCATTTCCATTTTCTAGAAGTAGCATTCTAACTCACAGATAGGTCAAGAATTTCAATTTTTATATCACAACACCTTTCTGGAAATTTTCTGTGCATGTACAGAAAATTTCCAAGCTAATATCAGTGTTCTGTAAGATTTCCGTTGCTTCTTGCTGATTTTGCAGGACAGCTGACATATACGAGGGTACAAGCCGCATGCAACACCTAGGAGGCTTCGCAAGCACTCTCCTTGACTTGGGTGACATTTCTCCTCTTCTCCTCCTTCATTTCTTGCAAATTTCTGAGGTTTTCTAAGTAGTTTTGAGCTCATAAAAGTAACCTTAACTTAGTTAGTCATTTCTTTGTCAATATAATTTAGATTAGCTTATCTCTCATTCCTTTATTTGTTTAATAAATCAATTTAATAATGCTTGTTAACAATATCAAGATAGTTCTTGCCTGAGCAGTTGGCCAGGAGTCGAATCGACTATATTTAACTACGGTGTTTAATATTTAGATTCAAATGCCCTCCTTTTTTTGTGCAAGTTTATCTTGGCATTGGTAACTCTACCTCACAAGACCTTGGGAGTCATCCCAGCATTCATTGGCTTACAACAAACTTTGTGGTGGCTGTCTGGTTTAGAAGTTGATCATCTGTTAGTTAGTTTTTCATCTACAAGTTTAGTTTTTTTCCAGTATTTCATATGCTCTTGTTTCTCATTGCTTATGGTTGGATAGCTTAACACTTGTGCTAATAATCTAAATCTTCTAGTCTCTTGAGCTCTCACACTCTTAACACATTGCAAGTGCTTTTATGTCATCTCACACACTTATGATCTAAACATTTAAGCTCTCTTAAATCTTGCATTTATCTTCTTTACATTGCTTATGGTTTAAATCTTTATAAGTGCTCTTAAAGTTTGATCTCTCACTTATATTGCTAGCATCTCACATATTGGTTAATGGTTTAATCTTTCATCATCTTATAAGTAACCTTCTATGTGATGTTAGTTTAGATGGTACCACACACATATTATTCCTATATGTTTATGGTTTAAATGTGAATGGTCTAATACTCTTAGTTTCATTTATCTCTAAGCTCATGCACATTATGCATATCTTTAATCACATTACATGCTTTGGGTTTAAACTGTTGAACCGCTTAAAGTTTCATTTTTCATTCCTCTCCAAGTATCATTACATGCTTTATGGTTCATGAGCTATATAATTGATATATCTTTACATGTATGCAGGCTACTACGGTTTTAACACTCGCTAATATTGCTCTATCTTTTACATGTATATTGTGGTATAATCTTTCGTTTTAAAACACTCGTTTTGGACAATTTTTGCTCACGGCCATACGCTATATCATTAAAATAAAAGTGCCTAGAACTTTCTAAAACGAACCCAACACACCTTAAAGATCTAATTCAGGGTCCCTAAAACACTTAGTAACATTTTAGGGGTCATAATCTCTTTCTACCTTTCACTAAACTGTAAGAGGGCCGCCTTTGGGGAAGTGGCTGGGACCGTCCATGACTTCGCTAGAGATCCCTCTCCTGACCAGTTTGCATATTGTGGCAGGAAGTGATGGGCCGACCTTGGAAGCTAGGGTTAGTTAAAAGCCCAAGATTCTGAGCACTGGCAAGGGTTTGGTGGAACTAGGAATTAAGGCACATCTAGTCAGGGTTGGGAAATATAAAATCTTTAAGAAAGAACACTAGTTGCATAGATCACACTTGTATGACGTTTGGGGAAGTAGATGTACTGATAGGCCAACACATTTTGTGATTATTTTATTGCTATATCTCTAAATTGCAACTATTTGCGTGTTTGTTCATGTTGATGTGATATTGGTTCATTGTCATTGATATCTCTTGTTAATCAACTGTATTTATGGTGTGGATAAAGGGAGTGACTCTGCGCATCCCATTTGGGGAAGCATCACTTACTTTGATCCCTAAGTGCTTGAGTGGATAGTTGCCCGTGAAGGCGGTCCAATAGAGTAAATGCTATTTGGGCATGCTTTCTTGGTTTAGGGTGTAACATTTGTATCTATTGTGTCATTTGTATCTTTTGTATCATTGTATAATCTTTGTATAATCTAAATAACCTTAATCTTGTTTGTGGAAAGTAATTCTTTTGTAAACATAATGTAACGAACAAACCTCAAACATAGTTGACCCCATTTGCCCAACCTTAGGGCACCTGGTCTTTAGTTGACTTAGGAAAGTGGCTTCCTCCCTCATTATAAACTAAACTTGCACTGTGATTGCTGCTTATGTCATAAGGGCTAGTTTTCCCTTTGGCCTATAATCAATTGGAAACTAACTCCTAGAACATTGCAATTAAAAACAACTTAGTAACTAGGGACTACTCCCCCCTTGGCTTCCCTAGGAGTAAGCCTAGACGGAAGAAGTTTTCAGTCAAGGTGACAAAGGTGGGCAAGAACTTAGACATTGTCTCCAAGGGCACACCTTTAAGTGAGCAAGTAGGACTTAGCTCCACGCTTGTAAGTGTGCATAAGGACTTAATAACATGTACCATCTCCACCATCTAAAACTAGTGGGAGGAAAAACAATCCAGGGAAGAGGCTGGGACCGCCCTCGGATTGCTAGGGAGATCCTTTCCGGTAAGTACTCCTACTGTCAGGGCTCACCGAGGAAGCTAGGGTAAGGCCTCAGTTTCCTTACTATCCTTGAGCACCCGCCAGCCATTTGGCCAAGGGAGGAGGAGGTTTGAAGCACACATCTAGTTTAGGGGGAAAGGGAAAATAAAATTCTATAAAATCTTTAAGCAAACCCCAAACACATAGTTGCATAGATCACCTTGTATGTTTGGGCTAGATGTATTGATAGGAACACAACATTGGTGATAATATTTTCATTGTCTTATCTATCTCATATGCAACTTGATGGTTAATATTTCCTATGTCTAAGTGAACATTTGAGTAGTCATTTTGTCATCTTGTTTATCTGATTGTTGTGGTGTGAGTCAAGAGAGTGTTGAGTATCCCACTTGGGAGGCATCACTTTTAATTCTTGAGTGCTTTGTGATTGTAGCCAGTGAAGACACTCCAATAGAGTAAGTGCTATTGGGCATGCTTGGCTCATGTGTGTGTGTTCACTTACATTTCTTTGTATCTTTGTATATTGTTGTATCTTTGTAAATGGTGTAATCATTGTAATACTTAGTATTCTTTTGTAATTAATTATAACCTTGGGTTTGTGGGTAGCTTAACTTATTCAATTTGTAAACTTCTTGTAATAAACCACCCTTAAACATTAGTTGATCCCATTGCCCAACCTTAGGCACTAGTCTTAGTTGACTTAGGGAAAGGGCTGATTTTCATTTAGATTAGACTTGCACTTGCATTGCTGCTTGTCATCATAGGCTAGTTTTCCCCTTTGGCCTATAACAAATTAAAACTAACTCCTAGAACATTAACATTAAAATTAATCTAGTAACTAGGGACAACCCCCCTTGGCTTCCCTAGGAGTAAGCCTAGAAGGAAGAGGTTACAGTCAAGGTGACAGTGTGGACTGAGAACCTAGGCATTGTGTCTCCGAGGACACACTAAGTGAGTTGGACTTAGCTCACGCTAGCAAGTGTGTATTAGGACGGCAACAGGGAGCAGCACAAGAAACCGCTGTAAGAATTGAACAGAATATGCTTGAGGCTAGGAAGTCCAACATTCCTAGTTTCACAAGAGGTTCTCCTTCAAAGGTTAATGAAGAAAAGAAGAAGAAGGATGAGGGTCAAGGATCATCTAGCGAAGGGATTAAGGAATTGACCCAACTAATTAAGCAAATGGAAGTAATCCATGCCAATCAGATTAATGCTTTGCAAAATAGATTGATCACTATGGAGCAGTCCCAAAATAATAGACAACAGCATAGGCCAAATGATAAGTGGCCAAAGAAACCTCCCCAAAATGATCAAAGGCCACCTAATCCTTTTGAATCCACCAACTTGGTAGATCATCGCTCCATACCTTATTGTAGGCCTTGTGGTGAGTTTCATGAGGAATCAACTTGTCTAGTTTTCCTGGAAGAATGTGATAATGATTATGGAAACCAAGGAAATGAACAAATAAATGTGTGGTGAAAAGGTACTATGGAAGTAGGTATGATTGGATGGATTTTGAGGATCGTGGGAGTAGTGGAAACTTTATGAATAACGTTGATAAGGCATTAGAAAAGTATGGGCCCAAGCCCACACCCCAACAGGTTGCAGAAATGGCCAAGTATAGAGGCATTACATACAAAAGGAATGGAAATAAGAGTCAAGATAAAGGTCAAACTAATGTTCCCAAGGTATCTCCAACCCCTCCTAAGTCAAATGTGCCTACTAATGCTGAATTGAATATTGACTTAGGTGGATGGCTAAATAATGCAAAGATGTTAGTCCCAGTATCAGAGATTATGAAGATCCCTTCTCAAAAGAAAAAGTTATGTAAAGCCATAGATGATCCTCCTAAGAATTATGTTGAGAAGCAACCAGTCATGGCTTACCAAGACGCACCAGTGATTCTACAGAATTGGGATAGGGGAAATGAGAACAACTTACCCTTCTACCTTTCTTTACTTGTAAATGACAAAGTGTTACACAATTGCATGCTAGATTCAGGGGCAAGCTTAAATGTTATGACTAAGAAAGTAATGCAACAGTTGAACTTAAGAATATCTATACCTTACCATAACATTTGTGCCATGGATAGTAAAACGATTGAAGTGCATGGATTGATTAAGGGTTTGCAAGTACACTTAGCAGCATTTCCGGATATTATGTTTGAGATGGACATTGTTGTAATTGATGCTCCAAATGCTTGGGGAATGTTGTCGAATAGAAAAGCAGCGAGAGATTTGGGTGGTAACTCCATTGTGCCCTTAGAAGATCAAGTCCAAGATGATGAAATAGACAAAGTATGGTACATGAACTTTGATGGTGCTTTTTCTAGAGCAGGAAAAGGTGACGGAATTGTGCTTCAAGCTCCAAATGGTAAAGTGTTGAAATTTGCTTATAGATTGGAGTTTGATGCAACCAATAATGTGGTTGAATATGAAGCTTTGCTTCTTGGTTTAGAACTTTGCAAAGATAGAGGTGTGAGATGTCTAAACATCAAAGGGGATTCAGACTTGGTTATACAACAGTTAAAAAGTAAATTTCCGTACAAGTCTGAAAGATTGAAAGGATATAGGAATGCAATTTGGGATTTAATGAATGACCTAGATGCTAAAGACTTGATTGTTATTCCTAGAGAACAGAATTCAAAGGCAGATGAACTTGCAGTCGCAACTTTCACACTTCAGCTTCCAGACAGTTTAATTGATGACAATATTTCGGTTGAAGTAATCTTTAGACCCTCAGTTCCTAACAATGTGGATCATTGGCAGGTTTTTGATGATGACAAACAAGTGATTAAGTTCTTGACTCACATTCATGAATTTTCAGACTTAGGCATCAGTATGAAAGAGGAGGGTTGTAATTTCACAGAAATTGATAATGAGGTAAAAGCGCTCCCCAGGCGAGTGATATCTTCAGAAAGGGATTTTGATAGACAGGATGGTCATAAGCAAAAAGAAGAGTCAAAGAAAAAACTATGTGATTACCTTGAAGTCAACATTTGGAACTAATGAAGAGCCTAGGATGGTAAAGATAGGCAAGACTACCCCTATAGAAGAAAGGACTGAAATTGTTAAGTTATTAAAAGAATATAGGGATGTCTTGGCCTTTAATTATGATGAACTCAAAGTCTATAGGGAGGATGTAATTCAACATGTGATTCCTCTTAAGGAAGAAACCAAACCCTTTAGACAGAAGTTGAGACAGTTAAACCCCAAGTTAGCTCCTTTGGTCCAACAGGAGTTACAGAAAATGTTAGAAGCAGGCATCATTTCACAAACCAGACATTCTTCATCGTGTTCAAATTTGGTTGTTACTAGGAAGAAGACTGGAAAAATTTGGATGCACAAAAGACCACTACCCCCTTCCGAAGATGGAAACCTTACTTCAAAGGGTAATAGAATCAGGAATGATTTCCATGCTTGACGGATTTTTAGGTTATAATCAGATCAGACTTAAAGCAGAAGATAGGCATAAGACAACTTTTACTACTCCATGGGGAACTTTTGAATATCTAAGAATGTCATTTGGTTTATCAAATGTCGGAGCTACTTTTCAGAGAGCTATGGATTATGCCTTCAGGGGGTTGATTGGTAAGTTGATTGAAATATATCAAGATGATTTGACAGTATTTTCTAAGGATGGGAAAACTCACATTAACCACCTTAGGCAAGTTTTGGACAGATGTAGAGAATTTGGTATTTCTCTAAATCCTGTTAAGTCGGTCTTTGGGGTGACTGAAGGTAAATTATTGGGCCACATAATTACTAAAGATGGGGTCAAGTTGGACCCAGAGAGAGTTGAATCCATTGGTAAGGTGCCTTTGCCTATGTCAAAGAAAGCTCTCCAATCCTTCTTGGGACAAACCAATTTTGTCCATAGGTTCATTCCTAACTATGCTGAAATCATGAAACCTATATATAAGCTACTTAAGAAGGATGTAAAATTTGAATGGAATGAAGAAAGTAAACGAGCTTTTGAAACTATTAAGACTGCTATATATGAAGCTCCCGTCCTTATTAGCCCAGACTACAACAAGGACTTTCAGATTTTCTCTTTTGGTTCTGAAGACACTATTGTCGATGTGTTGCTTCAGAAAAATCATCAAGGCCATGAGAAACCCATTGCATATATGAGTAGCGCCTTACAAAATTCAGAACTAAAGTATCCCATGTTTGAGAAACAGGCTTATGCCTTAGTCAAATCACTCAAACATTTCAGAGTCTTCATTGGATATTCCAAAGTGAATGGTTATGTTCCTAATTCTGCGGTTAAAGATGTTTTATCTCAAGTGGAAGGATTAGGCTCAAGGGGTAGATGGATTGCTAAAATCCAGGAGTATGATTTGGAAATCAAACCTACAAAATTGATTAAGGGTCAAGGCCTAGCTAAAATGTTGACAGAAAGTAATGAGAAGGCCTTGGTATGGTTTGCCAAATCAACAATGAAGAATGGCATCCTAATTTATTGAAACTTGAACAAGTGGAATGGTATACAAACATCATCTTCTATCTTAAGAATCTAACTTGTCCAAGTCATCTAGTACGACACAAGAAAAGGGCTTTAAGGTTAAAATCTTCTAAGTATGTCCTTACTAGAGATGGATTAGGATGGAAGAATCCTGATGGGATCATCCTTAGATGTGTGGATGACGTTGAGTCAAACCAACTAAAGGATGAATTCCATGGAGGATTTTGTGGTGGACATTTTGCTACTAAAACTACTACCCACAAGATCCTTAGAGCAGGATATTATTGGCCCACGATATTTTCAAATGTACACCAGTTTGTTCGGAAATGTGAGCCATGTTAGCTTTTCACAGGAAAGCAGAAGTTAGCAGCACTCCCTTTGCAACCAGTGGTGGTTGAAGCACCTTTTCAGCAGTGGGGTTTGAACTTCATCGGGAAGTTTAATGATAATTCAAGTAATGGTTATTCATGGGTTATCACAGCAACAAATTACTTTACAAAGTGGGTTGAAGCCATTCCTACAAAGTCAACAACTGAAAAGGTTGTGATGGATTTCCTAGAAGACAGAATTACAACTAGATTCGGGGTCCCATCAAAGATAATAACAGATAATGCCAAGGCCTTTTGTTCAGCTGAGATGTCATCTTTTTGTTTCAAGTATGGTATTATCTTATCACATGCATCAGATTACTATCCCCAAGGAAATGGTCAAGCAAAGTCAAGTAATAAAAACTTAATGACCATAGTTAAAAAGATAGTCGGTGAAAATAAAAAGATCTTGGGATAGTAAAATTAAACATCCATTATGGGCTGACAGAATAACAAAGAAAGAAACAACTGGAAAGAGTCTTTTTGAGTTAGTTTATGGTTTGGAGGCTAGGTTGCCAGTGCACCTTAGACTTCCTACTTATGGATCAGTTGAGGATGTTTCCATAGAGCAGGATGCAGTTCAAAATAGGGTCAATCAGGTCATCGAGTTAGATGAAATCAGACGAAAGGCTTATGATCAAAATTGCAGAAATCAAAGTCAGGTAAAGAAGGATTTCGATAGGTCAGCTAGACAGAGGGATTTCATGATTGGGGATACAATTTTGTTATGGGATAAAGGGAGAGAGAAACTTGGAAAACATGGCAAGTTTGACAGCTTGTGGTTGGGTCCATATTTGATCAGAGAAATAGCAGGGCCGAATTCCTTTCATCTCAGCCACTTGAATGGTGAGCCCATCAACATTCCACAGAATGGGCAGCAACTCAAGCTTTTCTTCAGATGATGAGAAACTTGGTGTCCAACGGGACACCGTCTGTAATGTATCTCTAACCCTTCTTGTATTTCAATTTTGTATTATTTCATTCATTATGTCAATATGTACTTAGAAATTTTTTTTGTATCATAGATTTCATTTTGTAAAAATTATTGATGTTGTACTTTGGTTATTTCATTATGTAGATGTTGTTTATAGCATTTGTTTATTTCATTATGTATATATGTATGTTTATGTTGGATATTGGTGACCACTCTGTTTTGTAGGTGTTGGATTCTCGTATGCTCTCCGTCTCATGTGAGAAGATCGAACACACGTCCCCATGTGGAGCCAGATGTTGACCACCTATCCAACTAGGGGGTCAACTCCATGTGCAATGAAGAGATGCATCATCAGATGCTCATTTGTCGAAGACTATTTGGTTCTATAGGGCATTTTTGGCCCCAACACTTCTTTCTGTAAATGGAATTTCCACACCCCTGCGTGGGTTAATAATGTAACAGGTTTGCATGGGTCATATTTAGGTCAGTTACCTCGGGATGGGTTCATTAGGAGAGTTCCTTTCACTGAGGGTTTTTTATCCTCAGGTTATCAATTGGGCTTTTCAGCCTTATTGATTTCCCTTGAGTTTTTCCCTCACACTTGAAATAATTCCTCCAAAGTGGTGAAAGGCGTTCTAATGGGCTTATCCTTTGGTAACTATTGTTTAGGGATGATGTAAATGACCATGTAAGACAGCTAAGAAAGTTTTGCAGAATTCCGTCGAGTCTAGATTAGTTTTTTTTAATTAATTAATTTTAATTAAATTTCCCTAAGTTTGGAGGTTTAATTTTTAATTAATTAATTATTTTTAAGCAAAAATTGTAAAAATTAGGTCATTGGACTTTTGATAGGGGTATTTGTGCTCAAAAGAAATGGAATGCGACCCCCTACACCCTTGGACCAAGTTTTACCTCAGTCAGACAAATTTTGCTATGGGTTTGTCCACCAGGAGTGTCAGTCAGTCAAAAACAACAATTTTAATTGCTAGGTCATGACATAGCAAAAATGTATTTTTTGTAATAATGAGTTAAAAGGATGATGTAAAGGTAGAAAAAGAATAGAGAGAGGTTTCCTAGCCTAAAACTACCCAACCCAACTTCTTTTATCCTTTTAAACACCTTCACCCCGTCACATCGCTCAAACCCTCACGCCCCCTAGGGTATTTACGCCCCCTTGTTGATGAAACGTTGTAACTTGAACTTAGAAGGGGTGGTGGACCCCTATCTTATGTGGTGTGCTTTCCCTTATCCTCCACGTCACCCTCTATCTCATCCCCACTCCCTTCCTTTCTTTTTCTCCCTTCCACTCCTTGCTAAAACCCTAAGTGGTGTGCCCCCCTAGAAGAGTTATGCCCCCGTTCATGTGGAAAACTCTAGAAAAATTATTTTAATGAGTTGGGGCCCCTTTTCTCACTTGCCACACCTTTCGTAGCCTCCCACTTCCCTTTTTGCTTGATCCCCACACTCCTTAGCCCATCCACCTCATTGATCCAAGTCTCAAACCCTAGATGGTGCACCCCCTACTTTGGGATCTCATCTTGTGCTTGGTGGTGGACACTTGGCATTGATCCAAGAGAGGTAGGTTTGCCTCTCCAAGTATAAATAGATCCCTTTTCTCACTCCCTACACACCATATCTTGAGCTATTGTTATGCTACTTGATTTTCACCACTCTCTCTCTCTTTCTTGTCCATCTTTCATCATTCTTGGGCTCTTAGGGTTTTGAAGCAAGTATTTCTCCAAGATCCATTTTTGAGTAATAAAAGAGAAGCTTTGGAGGATATTGGAAGAGCAACAAGTATTTTTGTTCTTGCTTACACATGAGGTAATATTGTGAAATTTGGTATGATGGTTGCATAGAGTAGATTCTTGGGTAAAGTGTTTTACTTGTTAGGATATTTAGACACTTAGGAGTTAGTTAAGATCTACTTGGTCTAATATGTCGTTAGGTAAAAGTGTGTTTCTTAGTGTGTTTCTTTAGTATGCATTAGTATGCATTTGTAGTTAGCAAATCCGACAGTCACGATATGTTCCCGACATAGAGTGATCTGACGGCTCATACTCTCCTCGATCTTAATGGCCATTGATCCGTGGCTTAACACCCGATTGGTCCATGATCTCTATTTAAAGAGCATGGAGGGTCATTTGCCGATGATCGATTGTGAGAAACTCTCTTGTAAAATCTCTCTGTAATCTTTT
>SNQJ01S0186005.1:0-15843 GCA_010110895.2 Picea sitchensis | reverse complement strand
TTTATACAAAAACATCTAGAGTTACTCAAGTGTTTCAGACAACACTTGTCTCAAGGGGAGGGGTATGTTAATCCCTAATTATGGCTCATTACCCCTTAATTGGGACATATTATATTAGTAATGTTATTTTGTTTATGTCAGCTTTAGGCCATTAGTTGTAATTATACATCCTAGTCTCCTATATATACCAACGAGACATTTTCATTTTGAATCATCTTGTACTTGAACATTTAAGTGGTGTAAAAGGAGGTTTCCCCCTCGAAGAGGCTTATTATCTGAAATTATTTCTTTTTCAAGACATTCAATACTTTTTATGAGGTTTTTCTATGCTATATTGATATTTGGTTCTTAACAGATGCGGACTAAATTATATTTTAGTTCAACATATCACCCTCAGACGGATGGACAGACTGAGGTAGTGAATAGAAGCTTGGGAGATTTGTTGAGGAGTTTGGTAGATGAACATCACAGCCCATGGGATCAGATTCTACCGCAAGAGGAACTTGCATACAACGATTCACCAAATAGGAGTACACGAAAGAGCCCATTCTAGATAGTATATGGGATGAAACCAAGAGGAGTTTCTAAGTTGAAGGACTTAGGACTGAATGATTTTAGAAGTGCTAGCACAGAGGATTTTGTAGCAGAGATGCAAGAACTACATAATAAGATTAAGGAGTGATTGTTGAATTCAAATCAGAAATACAAGCGCAGAGTAGATCAACACAGGAGAGAACTTCAATTTGAAGTAGGTGATTTGGTTCTAGCACATCTTAGAAAAGAAAGGTTCCCAAGGGGAACATATAACAATCTAAAAATGAAGAAAATTGTGCCGTGTAACATTTTGAGGAAATTCGAAGCCAATGCTTATGAAATTAAATTACTAGATGGGATAGGAATATCACCTATATTCAACATAGTAGATATGTATCCTTAGAGAGCAGATGAAGTAGAAGGATCAGAGGATTAGAAGGAAGTCCAGTGGGTTAAACAGATGCATGCAGCTAAAAATCCACAGATGGAAAGGATCATTGATCAGAGAGTAAAAAAGAAGACATATTTTGAATACTTAGTGAAGTGGAAAGGACATTTGATTGAATATGCCAGTTGGGAAAGTAAAGCAGATATCCAAATACATGGACAGACGATGCATGAACTCATGAACATGAGTTCATAAATTTTTTAGCCAAGGGAGTATGATGCAGGAGCATCGTAAGAAGCCAACAAAACAAGCGCAAAGGTGGAAGATAGCTGGAAACACACCAACACACATTTTGAAAATGTTTTAAATATTCAATGAGGAGACATTAATGTAATAGCTGGGAGACGTATTTACATTTATGTTTTGGAGGTTGTAAACAGATCTTTAGAATTGCTCTCATCTATCATATATGGAGGCATTTATGTGTACTGAATGTAAGGTAGTTGTATCTTTTAATTTCCGATTTGATAGTTAGAGCTATAGGAGGGAAAATGGAATAATAAACACCCTCACTTAAATCATTGTAGAGAGAAAAAAAAAAGATTATAGAGATAGAGAGAATTATGTAAGCTATTGAGATGCAGCAGAGAGTTGTAGAGAAGAACCCATGTACAGGAACACTTGAGTTAATATATAATCTTTGACTCAATTTTCATGGTGTTATTATGCTTGTTGTTTACAGAGTTGACGATCCAAATAACTAGAGGATATTGGAAATTGCCACAAGGAGTGCGTGTAGGGACCCTTTTTTAAGCCTTGTGGTTGCAAGCGAAAGATCAGAAGGGATAGGACCTTTGAAGTGTTCAAAGGGAAACAGAGGTCGAAATCATATCGTAGAAGTCAAGTTCAGGAAGGAAGACATCAAGACATTTTTCCAGAAGTCCTTGAGAAGTTAAATCAGATGGTGGAATCACTTCAAAAAGAAGTGTCGATTTACCATGGGTCGTTGGATCTTCTAGACCAATGAGAAGATTAAGGCTGAGTGTTTCTCAGCACTCGTAAGATTAGGAGGAATATAGGTCGTCAGATTCAAATCAACAAGATTTGTTGATCTCATGCCCTTGAAATTCTCTATTTCAGAATTTGGGAAGTGGAGGAAGTTGTGGCTCGGAGTCAATAGTCACGAATTCCCAATTCGCGATATCTCGAGGTGTCAAAAAGATTGGGCCCCAGGTTTTAATCAGAGGTCACATCAGAGAAAATTCAAGGGAGGAGTCAAGGTCTGTTAGCCTTTCGGGTTTTGGGGATTGAAAGAGTCAAGGGGACTTACATCAAGATTCGAGAGGTCGTGAAGTTCGAATTACCCTTTCAGTAAAGGTCATGGTCATAGTTGTTGGTCATGTGGGTGAGATTTAGCTCCTTGTGTATGTTCACACAGGCATAACTCATAAGGACCTGTGGATACACACACTTATGCATGTGTTTTAGTGGGATTTCCTATAGCGAAATCGAAGAGTCAATCCAACTCAGGTGGAATTTTAGAACGCTCCTAAGACTGGGAGGTCGCGCAGATCCTACGGAGGTAGTGGAGATGCACCATGGGTCATAGATTAATGACTTACACTACGTAATTAATCCCAAAAATTATAACATAGTTGTAATCGAAGTCCAATCCAGAGAAATCACTAAAGATATATCTCGATTAGATAAATCCCTGTTGGGATCTCAAGGATCTAGGGTTTTACACCATTGTTACAAAGGATTTCAAAGAAAAGAGGGAAAAGGGAAAATTTGAGTGTACCTTGGATTTTTTCTGATATGTTGGGTTGTTTTCTTCTCTGCAATTCATAATCCTCTAGACTACCCTATTGCTATTAAATCAAACATACCTTCATATTTTTGCAATGCCTTCACTATGTCGTTAGAGTTCATTCTTGTCCCTATGTGTTTCTTATTTTCATAATTCCTAGAAAATCGAGTTTGTAGTCTAGTTCACACTCAAAGTCTAGTTCATGCTCATCCCTTGTCTAGGTTGGGGTTGGTAAGTGACACATCAGAATCAAATGTAGTGCATTCAATTTACACTACCCTCAAAGTCTACAGCGGGTGCTAGCAACATAATTTCTACATGAGATCTCCTCAATCCTAAGGAACAACTATGGCATCAGACAAACGAGGATAGGGCTCTTTTGGAAATGTATATTATCGATTTGATGTATATCAAAATTCATGGGATCATGCTTCATGCATATTATCATGCATCCAAAATGCCTCATCCATGCATCGATGTACTTCAAGATGAAACATAAAATTTCTCTCAGGTCAATCATTGGCTTATTGC
Organism: Picea sitchensis; assembly: GCA_010110895.2. Lineage (NCBI taxonomy): Eukaryota > Viridiplantae > Streptophyta > Pinopsida > Pinales > Pinaceae > Picea > Picea sitchensis. The sequence continues at coordinate 12,580 of SNQJ01S0186005.1, read as the reverse complement.
ATAGTGGATATGGTTTGTCCTCTGCACTCAGGTTTCACTTACATAATGTCTCTACTACAATGTATATTCATTACTAAAGGTTATGTAAGTGTCTATATCGTAGTGTGTATTAGTACATAGGGGATAGGCTAGAAACCAAGTTCATAATTTAAATTAGAGCACTAAACAATTCTATTCGATAATGATTGGTAGTAGGTACCATTCTGTCAAAAATGACGAGTGATATGCACCATACACTAAGCCAATGGTTAGGAATGTTCCCTTTCCATCATGTCCATTGGATGATGAATAGTGTGATATCCAATGGCCACAAGAAATATTGTACACACCAATCATTGGATTAGTGCATCATGCATATTTTTTTCCATTGAGAATGTGGAGAAAATTATGCAGCATGAAGTGGGATAATCATTGGTTGTGTACCACATTCTTCTGTCCTTTGGATACTACACTATTCACCATCCAACAAATAGGGTGGAAAATACACACTATCAATGATTGAATTAGTGCATGGTACATATCACTTGCCTAAGTATTGTCTATGTCTTTACTTCACTATATATTAATTACTAAAGGTTAAGTAACTTTTTTTACTACACAATATATGAGTTGACTAAATGTTGACAGATATTATCCATCAAAACAACCCAATCGTTGGGCTAAGACAATGATTGGGTTTCCCAACTTCCTATGCTTTCCCATGGCCATGTTACCCATGAGCCATGGATGACATGAAACCTCGGAAACAGATAAACCTCACCAAGAAACTAAGTTGTCACCTGCACACACTATCACACTCATGTTCTCCTATAAGCATTCTATATAATATCTATCTGTTCGAGTTAGGAACTTTGTAGTATTCGATGATAAAACGCATATTTCCATATTTCCATATGAAATATGAAATTTAAATTCGTAAATCCCTCTCTATGTAAGATATTCATATACCGATTATAGAAAATTATTGTTCAACATCTATATACCCTACTCTATAGAACAATCCTTTTAATTTCTTTGTGATATGAGCATGGTACATAAATATCCTCTATACAATTAAAATGGCAATTTATCCTGTCAGATCCTCAATCATTCACCCATGAGGATGATGATTATCATGGAAACAAACATGACAAATAATTTTTTTCTTTATGAAAATGGGAAAGAAAAAGAGAAAGTGGAGGAATGGTGGGTTCCTCATCCAGAAAACGGGTATATCCAGAGGGACAACATAAATGTATTGACAATGTTCATAATTAGAAGGAGTTTCATGAAGAAGAGTGAATGTATTGGTTCCAATCCCTAAAGGACATTCAAAAACCACCATATCATATTGATCTCAATGCTTAGATTAGCTTAGATTAACACTATTTTACTATTTAGAGAATGTAAAAAATAAGATAAGTTAGTATACAGTTTTGTAAGATGATTTTACACATAAGAGAGATATTAAATAGATACTCCATGTGTTTTGGAATTTTTGTATTTTCAAGTTTCTCAGACAAGGTATTTAGTATGTAATGACACTCATACACTAAGTTGAATAGTATAACATAACTTAGAGTGTATATTCATATAATCTTTTAAAGTCATTAATGTAATATTTTTATTTGTTAAATAACTTATTTCAATATCTCAATAAAATAGTATGTTTGAGTGTGTAAATTTTCATAGTTATCCATAATGATAGAGTTTTTTTGGAAAAACACTGTATTGCAAGGTTTTCAAAACCTCTACGGCGTTTCAGAAGTGGACACTCCACCCACATCATCAGGACTTAAAAGATCATATATGGTAGAATAGAGTGATGAGTTTGTTATTTATAAGACAATATATTAAGTGAGTCAATGGGAAGTAGCCATTAAGATAAAGATAAATTATTTAAAGGTGATGAGGAAAATTATAAATAAAAAATTAAGTAGAAAAGAATTAGTCATTTAGTTAATAAGATAGAAGGGGGAAAATGTGAGAAAAATAAACCATGGAGGTAAATTTGAATAAGTCAATATATATATATATATATATATATATATATATATATATATAACTGCTATATATATATATATATATATATATATTGAAATAAACCTAACCTTACTAAAGAACAAATCTCCTCCATTTGTCAACTTAATGATAACCATGATATGCTTATCCTCAAAGATGACAAAGGTAATTCCATTGTCATTATGAATACTATTGATTGTGAATCTAAATTACTCAACCTTCTACATCATCCTCCTTACAAAATATTAATAAAAACCTATTAGCATGCATCACTAGCCTGGTTACCAAATCCATCAAATCTTCCTCCCTTAATCCCTCTATCCAAAAGCGCCTCCTTCCTCATAACCCCCAAACCCCCCAGGATCCTCGATAGCCCAAAATTCAAAAAAGATGTTCTAATTAGGCCCATGAGTGAGTGATATGGAACCCCCAAATGTACACCCTTTCTTGTTTTCTTTTCCGATAAAAGTTCAATACATTCTTTGGTAAAAACTCCTCCTTTATCAAAGATTCCACTAACTTTATTCATAAAACCCACAACCTCCACCTTTAGGAACAAGACATTATGGTTAGATTCTATGTGGTCTCTCTTTTCACCAAAATCATAATGTGTGAAGCCCTTTCCCTAATCTCTAACCTAGTAGACCCCGAAACTCTAGACCTCATCAAAATTTGCCTCTCCTCAACCTTTTTCACCTTCAAAGGGGTTTTCTACAAATAGATCGAAGGAACATTCGTCTTCCTTATCCCGAGTAGTTCCTAACATTTTCATGGAACATTTTGGGAAAAAGCATCCTTAAAGCAACTTTCAACTCAGAAACCCTAAGTGTTAGTTTTTATGACATGTTTGTCGTTTGGTCTCATGGCCAAGCCAACTTAACATATTTATTCAATCATATTAACATCCTTTCCCCCCACATCCAATTCACCATGGAAACCGAAAAGGACAACTCAATCCCTTTCTGGATGTTCTCATCTCTCGTCAACCCGATGGCTCCACGCATATCCCATCAAAGTCTAAGGAAAACTCGCATTGATAAAGCCTCAATTCCAACTCCCACCATCATCCAACTGAAAAATATGTTTTCCTTAAAACCCTGGACACTTTGCCATATGTAACTCTTCCTCGGAAAAGGCCAACTAGCCAAGAATAATTTTATTGAATGGTTATTCTCTCTCTCAAATCAACCAATCTTTTTGCGTATCCAACAACCATAAACCTAAGATTACCTCCCCCTCCACCCCACCTCATTGCCCCATCTCTCACCTTGCTCCGAGAGGGAACCACCGATCAAATATTGAAACTCTTAGCTAAGGACCACCAATCAAATATCAAAACTCTTAGCTAAGAAGAATATCAAAACCATATTCAAACCCTACAAAACCCTAAAACAACTTTTTAGAACTACCAAAGACAAACTCGAATTGATTCTTGGCCCAAGAGTTTACCAAATCCCTTTCTCTTGTGGGAAATCGTACATAGGTCAAATAGGTAGAACCTTTAAAGCCCCAACTCAAAGAGAATATATATGATAACACCTATAATCGAATATCTAAACCAACCATTGTCGAAAACTCCTTTAACTCTAATCACCTTATTTTCTTTGATCAAATGGAATTTTTTTCCTCCTCTCCTCATTACTCCTTCTGACTCATTCAGGAATCCCTAGAAATCAAGAAGAATTCCAATAAATTCAACTGCAAAGATGGCTACAAGATTAGTCAATACGGGAAACCAACCATTCTCCATCTTGACCATTAGATCTCCCTCCTAGACCTTTTTTCCTATTCATCTTTGTCCTACCTCCTCCCCTTTTCTCAGTTTTTGTTCCTCCCCCATCGTAGCATATGTTCTCTATTTTTCTCGATTTCATTGCATCTCTTAATCTTCCCCATCCTTTGTTTTATTATACTCCTTTAACAGTTCTTATGTTTTTTCCTCCCACTTTAATTTCATCAAACCCCCACCCCATTTTTACAAATGTTTACTCATAATTTCAAATTCCCCTCCCGGTTTTATATTTTTCACATTCCCCAAGGTTTATTTTTGTCACATTTTCCCCCTTTCATCTTATTAATTCAACGAGGAATTCTTTCTCTACTGAATTTGTATCTGTATTTTTTCTCATCGCTTTTAAATATCTGCATTTTTTCTTATCACCTTTAAATAATTATTTTTTCTCATCACCTTTAAACATTTGTATTTTTTCTCATCACCTTTAATTAATTTATATTTATTTCAACAACTACTTCCCATTGACGTTTTATCTTACCCTCAAAAATTCCACCATGCAAATTTTTATGAGTGTCCACTAGACACGTACGACATTTGGAAACCTTGCACATAGTGTTTTTCCAAAAAACTATTTATCAACATTAAATGAAGTGGGTGTAATACAATTTACACAAGGTTTTATTGAAATGAAATACAATACACTTCCCAATTATTTAATTTAAAAATAATAAACCATACCACTCTAACTTCTTTCATTAAAGACTATTTCAATGCCTTATTCTTTCTTTAAAAACCTATTTCGATTCCATATCAAAACGTTTTTAAAAACTGGAATATTAGTTTAAGGTCTTTCATAAATAAAATTTGTCCCTGTCGGAGAGGTATATAGCCTTAGATATGTGATTTGAATAGTTATGTGTCATTTGATTAGTTATTCAGTTTGATCCTTATCGCCTAAGGAGACAACAGATGTCTAGCTTTGAGGCAATCAATATCCAGCCTACTGCAGAGTCTTTAAGACTTTTTCAGCACATTGTCAGTGCATGGATTTAGCCATGCGGCCATCCGCCCATCCATGGACATGGATAAACTTAGATACAGATGAGTAGACCCCCGGAGATCGACGAGATGGCGACGAATTTATGCTGGATGATCATGTTTCTCTCTTGGTAGCGTACCTCTATAGCAGGCTACCTAACTTGGGATCGCTGAAATCCTTCCCAAATCCAACTAAGCTTAATTGTTGCATTAAAGAAGCCACCAAACCATTTTTCTTCACCCCCTCCACCTACCGATGAATTGGAAAACATTCTACTTCGAGTCGACTATCTACATCCTTTCGTTAACTGTGTATGTCCTAGCTAGACTAGCTCGGCATTTTATATCCCTAGACCATCCTGCAACATGCTCTGCAACATGCTCTCCACAATATATTTGGGCTTAACAAGTTAGCTTCGTCCATAATTTTTTGTTGAAATGTATTACAAGTAAATATAGTTTCATTTTATTTGTTTTATATAACAAATAAATTAGTATTACTTTTTTGTTATATTTCCATGTGTAAAGATAAAGTTTCTCCAAAACATATTGTTTGTTTTCCATTGACGCCCTATAAACATGTCGTGCTCACAATCTCTCACTGGTCCAAGGGGTTTTCTATTGAGTCGATCGAATCACACGATATTTATTTGATTGAATTCCAGCAAAAGCGGCTTCCAAAAATATATTTTAAATAGTCCATATAAAATTATTATTTCATTTCTCATTTAGTGCATTACATTGCAAAGATTACCCCTTTTTTCTTACATGTGTCTAAATTCAACCTGCAATATAATTGTTTTTTTTTTAACCTATTATTTTGGAAAATGTTTTGGAAAACGGGTAGTATTAAAACATTTAACGTCTTCTTTGAAGTGTCTTTAGAATGCTTTAGTTTTATACCACATTTGTTTGAAGTATTTTTAGAATGCTTTAGTTTTATACCACATTTTTTTTTGAAGTATTGTTTTTAGAATACTTTAGTTTTATACCACATTTGTTTTTGAAGTATTGTGTTTAGAATACTTTAGTTTTATACCACATTTATTTTTTAAGTATTGTTTTGAAGTATTTTTATAACCTTTTATAATCCAAATTCTACTTTTTCGAAGTTTTCTTGCCATTTTCAGCGGGCTGAATCCAGTTTTATAATAAGTGAAAATTTAATTATTTTTATGTTATTTAATAGTTATTTTTATGTTAGGTTTATATAGTGTAATATAAACCATCGAGAGATATGCCTTAATAAACCGTATAATGTGTAATATCAAACTATATAAACCATCAAATTCTTTTAAATTTTATTTATTTATTAATATTAAAACTAAAACCAATTATTCATAAGTTTGTAAGAATGTTAAGACAAATGTAATCCTTTGATATGCCTTAATATTCCCCACTCTTCATGAATGTCACGATGAATGTAATCCTTTGATATGTCTTAATATTCCCAACTCTACATGAATGTTACCATGAATGTAATCCTTTGATATGTCTTAATATTCCCAACTCTACATGAATGTTTCCCCACTCTTCATGAATGTCACTCTTCATGAATGTCACGATGAATGTAATCCTTTGATATGTCTTAATATTCCCAACTCTACATGAATGTTACCCTGAATGTAATCCTTTGATATGTCTTAATATTCCCAACTCTACATGAATGTTACCATGAATGTAATCCTTTGATATGTCTTAATACTACCCATTTTCTAAAACATTTTTCAAAACAATAGGTTAAAAAAAACAATAATTATAGTGCAGGTTGAACTTAAACACATGTAAGGAAAGCTGGGTAATCCTTGCAATGTAATGCACTAAATGATATATGAAATAATAATTTGATATGGATTATTTAAAACATATTTTTGGAAGCCTATCAAATAAATACCTTGTGATTCGATCAACTCAATAGAAAACACATCATTTTGTCGATCTACTCAATAGAAAACACATAACACATCATTTTGAGATCATAGATAAATTATGATAAATTATGAGATTCCCAAAACCCCTTGGACCCCTTGGACCAGTGAGATTGTGAGCAAGGCATGTTTATAGGGTGTCGATGGAAAACAAACAATATGTTTTGGAGAAATTTTGTCTTTACACATGGAAATATAACAAAAAAGTAATACTAGTTTATTTGTTATATAAAACAAATAAAGTGAAACTCTATTTACTTGCAATACATTTCAACCAAAATTTCTAGAGGAAGCTGACCTGTTAATCTGAATGTATAGCTGAGAGCAGGTTGCAGGATGGTTCAGGGATATAAGATGCCGAGCTGGTCCAGGTAAGACGTACACAGTTAAGGAAAGGATGTAGATAGTTGGCTCCGAGTAGAATGTTTTCCAGTTCATCAGTAGGCGGAAGGAAAAATGGTTTGGTGGCTTCTTTAATGCGACAATTAAGCTCGATTGGATTGGGGAAGAATTTTGTTGATCCCAAATCAGGTAGCCTGCTGCAAAGGTACGCTGCCAAGAGAGCAAAATGATTGTCCAGCATAAATTTGCTGCCATCTGGCCGATCTCCAAGGGTCTACTCATCTGTATCTAAGTCTATCCATGTCCATGGATGGGCAGGCTGCATGGCTACATCCACGCACTGACAGCCTGCTGACAAAGTCTTAAAGACTTTGCAGCAGGCTGGATATTAATCTCCCTCTATGCAATGGCTACCGTGAAGTCCGTTGAGAACTCATAATGATTAGGTATAAGCACTCCCACAGTGTAGTGTTAAATGCTATCCCATAGTGTAGTGTTAAATGCTGATAGCCGGGGGCATATACACCATGGGATCTGAGATACAAGAAGAACCTATGGTGAATATCTCCCTCTATGCAATGGCTACCGTGAAGTCCGTTGAGAAGTCATAATGATTAGGTATAAGCACTCCCACAGTGTAGTGTTAAATGCTGATAGCCGGGGGCATATACACCATGGGATCTGAGATACAATAAGAACCTATGGTGAATATACATCACGGGATCTTAGATACAATAAGAACGTATGGTGTATATGCGCTTATATACTTCCAGCCATGGACATTAAATACTGTGATGTGGGATGCTTAGAGCTTGCCCTTCATAACGGACTTAGATGCAGCCATCCAAATAAGTGCAGCCATCCAAATAAGGCCATGTAACAGCATTGCATGCGATTTGACAGTAGTTGGTCATAGCTGTCTAACCCACTTAGTTTAGAGTGGAACTGTTAATTTATTTCCATTTAAACTCTCTTTAAATATCCCCATGTCTGAGATTCAAAAGATTGGATATATAAATTTTATTTATATCCAAGCATATCCATAAGATTTAGTAATTAATACGTACTGCCGTACAGATCCATATGGAGCTCCAGTTTTCTGATCCATATGCGTCAGAGAAGGGTTCCGCCCACTATTAGGTCATCAAAATTTCGCTGTAGGGCCGCCTCTCTACAGACTAGTCTCCATGAACGCTCACACCGTCTCCTTCCTTCGTTAATTCTTCTGTCCAGTGCATTCATGTATGCACACAGCCCCTCCTTCCGTAATTGTAATCGGACAGTGAGCCTAGCTTTCTGTCCAGTGCATAACACTGATAATTTGTTGGCACACACTGCATTGTTTAAGTATATTTGATACATTAATGATTATTAAATATTTGCTCAAAGGGAGGTCCAGGTCTGAACTAAGTCCATTCGGAAAGCTGCAGGAAATAGCTCGGGGTTTCAGCTCTTCATCTGTGCAAGCTATCAGATGTGACGAATGCCAAACCGAGCGTGCGTCTGAGGAGACCGCAAGTATATTGACAGTTGTTTGGCATTCTTGTGAGGCACTGTAAGAATTTGATAAACAAGTTAGATTTCTTTCATCTAATATGCATTTGTATGCGATCTTTTTTATCTGAACTTATTATATAATTTTTGTCTACAGTATTTGGTGGAACGTTCTATTCTCTACTGTCTCGAACTTGTTCTTTTCCATTGGAAACTGTTTATACAATGTTCATACGTTCTCTATGGATATATGAAGGATATGGAAAATCCAGGGAGATACCGAAGGTGTGGCTAGTGGTGACGTCCTTAGATAAATGTAGCGACATATCTGTGCGTTTTCCGGCAGTGGATGGGGAGAAAATAAGTAGCATTTAGATAAAAGCAGCGACATATAACATAGCAAGTAGAAAATACAGTATATGTATATACTTTGACTCTGACTGGTACATACAGACTATTGAACACTGAAATTTGATTTAAAACTGAAAATGAATGATCAATCCTACGTCGCTAAAACCTTAAAGTAACGTAAAAATGATATGGACATGAATGATTTGAACTGACCTTTCCATCTTGCAATGAATATTGGCATTCTCCTCGGCGATAGGTACAGAGATCGATCCTCTTCAAAACTTCTCGAAAGGTGAAAGGCCATCTCGTTGCCTCCCAGAGATCGATCCTCTTCAAAACTTCACTGTGGTACTGTATTCTGTGGGAGGCAAAAATCCTTTCCTTTGCTGTGGCTGTATTACTCACCATCAATTGACACGTTGTGGAGCAGTGCATGGCTGCCATACGTGTTCAACGATAAGCCTCCTTATTCTTTATTTTTTCAAGGTAAAAAGGTAATGCCCAGTGGCCACACAAATGGGGTAGGATATAAAACAAATGTTCGAACAAAAATGGGGTAGCATATAACTGCCTCGTTATTCTTTAGATTTTCAAGGTAATTAAGGTGATGGGCAATGCGCACACAAATACGACTTGTACAACGAAAGTGTAAACAAAAATACGATAGCATCTAAAACTTATATGTAACTTGAATAGTTGACCATATCTAAAATACAAAAGAAGCGGACTTTCGGGTTGTTGACAAGATAATTAAATTAAAACGTAAACAATTATGGAAAGAAACCAATTTTACGTGATAATTGCTGAAAGAAACCAATTTTGCGTGGTAATTGTTGAAAGAAACCAATTTTGCAGGATACTATTCATTGATGAAAAATTGAATTTAGATATTCAATCTTGTCATTTGAGAAGTGGACATCATACAAAGTGAAGATGTCAATTATAAAAGAGAGAGAAATTCCTCGCCATTAATTTCATAAATCTTGCTAAGGTAATAAAACTCAATCATAAAAACAAGAGGTATTTGTTAAAAATAAATATACAAAATTTAAAAGACTCAACATGATTTTTTTTTAAAACTCTAAACATTGTTTACAATCAATACAAGTTATTTCAACATAATCATATTATGACGAAATCGTTGCATTCTCATTCAATAGGTTGGTCTTAGGCTCCTGCAAACTATAGGAGTTTTTGAAAACCTAGGACACAGAGAAAAGGATTCGGCTCAATTGGTGTGTTAACAATCTTGGAAAACAATTGTAGTAAGGTAGTAAAGTTATTCATTTGAAACGTAATGGAGGGAACAAAAGAGCAGTTCATTCACAAAACTTCTAAAATTTCTAAAATTTGACGATCGATGCATCGCTTCTTCAAATTCCTTCCTTTAAATATGTTCATTGTGTGATCTTTGAGAAAGTTGGGTAGTGGCGAGAAGCAACCCTAACTTCCAAAATTGCCATATCATTCACATCTTTCTTGAGGTGGTAACTAAGTTGGCATGAGGGCTCACTCAATGACTCTAGGTGATTCCAATGAGCATTTCTATGCATCAATGCATCAATTGTTCATCCCAATTTCAAAAATCATTGAAAATTGTTTAACTATATATTCCATTTCTTTGAAATGCACAAAAAATCGCACGTTGCCATGTGTAATTGTTATGTGGTAACTTAGTTTCCATAAAGACGTAGATTGACCAAGCTCTTGAACATTTATCATCGTGTGCCCATGTCACATGCTACAATGTGATTACCATTTTCCATTAGTCTCTATACCACTGTTATTGAATATATATATGTAAGATAGGCCATTAACAAGTCCAGGGTCTAGTTTTTCATGCCAACAAGCAAGGGGAAGGCCATGGGGTTGTGGAGAAAGGAGGAAATTGGAATATTTCTCTACACACCACATTCCACACATCCTTGTTAATACAATCAAGGTGGGAAAATATGTGGTGTGTAGGGTAAGGGGTAGAAAAGAATGTGGAGTGAGGAAAAAGAAAGGTTAAAATTGAATATTTCTCTACACTCCACACATCCTTGTTAAGGTCAATAAGGTGGAATGGTATCTGGTGTGTAGGGTATGGGGTAGAGAAGAATGTAAGTGAGGAAAAGGAAAGGTTAAGTGAGCGTTGAGTGACAGGAAAGGTACTGTGGGTCAAGGGAAAGGAATGGTTAAGTGTGTGTTGAGGTAGAGTGTTGGGTGTAGGAGGAAGGAAGTGAGTGGGGTAAGGAAAATGTGCGGAACAAAGGAAGTGAGAGGTGGGTTGGGTTCTATCGATTCAAAGTGTGGGGTGAGGGGAAAGGAAGAGAAAGAGGGAAAGAAAAGTGACCCCATCGTACATGATATATGCAATATCTTTGAGTCTCATGTGGTTCAAAGGGTGTGGGGAACCAAATCTTCTTTAAAGAATAATGTGGGAAAATTAACTTCATTCCACATTAATTGAAAATATATTTTTAATCTTTGATAAAACCATGGAAAGAGACAAAGGAATTCACATAAAATTCGAAGATTAAAACAAACCCAATATAAAAAAAATGTGGATCTTGAGAGAGGGGGAAAGAACACAAAATGAGTTCTAAGGAAAAACATCAATAATATGCAAGGTGTATAACTTTTATGTATATTCAATCTGTATTTAACCATATTTTGATGGGGTGGTGGGGGAATTCAAAAGTATGAGACTAATAGTAAGAGTAATTTGTTTGAGGATAACCAAGGTAGTAGTTGACGGGAGAATTTTTTAACACAATCTCTCAATTGTATGTTTGATTGACCATATTTAGTGAATCCTCAATCTATATAAATTTATTTCCCAAAATGCTCATAATGAATTCAAAAGTATAAAACTAACAATATGAATAATCAATGTGAGACTAACTAAGGTCCTAGTTCAAGGTGGAATTTTCTAACATAATCCCTTAAATGTATGGTTGATCCACCATCATTATTAAACCCTCAATGGATATAACTTGCTTTCCTCAAATTTTCATGATTCATCATATTTATTTGAACCTCAATGCATATAACTTGCTCTCCTCAATTGCTTAAAATGAATTCAAAAGTATGAGACTAATAGTAAGAGTAATGACCCCTCAGTTACAACAACAAATATATATATATATATATATATATATTTCTTCGCATGAGGAAATTAAAATCATCACAACATGATTAATAGAAACACTATCGACACATCATCCAAATTAGTGACGACAAGAAATCAAGCATTAACATAATTAGTAGCGATACATAATCAACACATAATCACATTAGATAATGACACCTAATCGACAAGTATCATAAAAATCGTGACGCAAGATCAACTCATCACGATCAACTAGAAACATTATTACTTTTATTCAATCAACTCATCACAGAAAGATACCATAAAGAAACTACCTGCCCAACCTATCTTGCAAGGTTATGACCTCTAGGACACATAAGCAACGCTCAAGCCTAAGATTCATCCGATTGATTTTGACCACTTAAGGTCTTAGGGCGGGCCATTGTTCTGAGGAACAAGGAGGTATCTATGCCCCCCTTAATCAATCACAACTCATAAATCTAGACTAGATTATCATTCATACATCAACATTATTTTCATGGCGCAATAGAAATCTAATTACTTAATCAATCATACATCAACTTTATCTTCATGGCGCAAGAGTAAGCTAATTACATA
>SNQJ01S0186004.1:18608-29416 GCA_010110895.2 Picea sitchensis | reverse complement strand
GTATATGAAATTAATATAATCAACTCAACATTGTGCCAATTTAGTGAGGAAAACATTAATGTAAACCCATACAATGTAGCAAAAATTATTAGTGATGCCAGAATAACATAAAACAATTTAATTATACAATTTTCCAAGTGAAGTCAATAACATAAATAACATAATATAATAACCATCATCAACACATAACCCCCCCTTGGAACCTACACCTGTAGGGTTAGGACCTTCAAGACACATAATCAATGCTCATTGTCTAGGATTCTTCCGATTAATTTTGACCATTTAAGGTCTCAAGATTGGAAGTTGTTATGAGGACTTGAATACATCTACTTTCCAACCATTCCCATTCTACTCTAATATTCATACAGTTCATCAAATCAATTTTTTTCACTTATCAAATTATCACAATATTTCACCAACCATTTTGAATTAATATAAATAATGTTTTCTACTAATAATATCCACAATTTTAATAGAGAATTAAATCAAGTCACCACTCCAATTTATTAATTTTAATACCCAACAATGATGTAATACCTTTGTTTCCATCAGCTTGTAAATTTAATTATATTATTACTGAAATCTTATGGATAGATTTGTTATGTGTGGATTTTGGAAAATGATGAACCTTTGATGAGGAAGGTAATGTGAATATTTATGCTATTAAATAAACATGGAATTGAAGTTGTTTCCTACAAAGATTATGTTTCCATGAGAGGGAAAGGTGAGGGGAACTAGTAATGGTTGAGATGACCCATGCCAGGCCAGTACTCTATTGGATTTAAAATTCTTAGACCAGAAACATTCCTTTGTCCCAAATAAATTATTTACTAGTCAAACTAGTAGTTGGGAAGTCTTCCTAAAGATTCAATGAGAGAATGTGAAAAGTACCCATCTAGAAGTTTCGTAATCTAACCCACAAATTTGGGGATTGGACCAACAAAACTTTCTGTAGAAGGAAACAAAAGAGGAAAAATCATGGGTAGAGGTAAAATGATACACACAAATGGGTCTGGAGACCAATTTTGAAGAGGACGATCATGTGAATCTATCTGGTTCTAAGGAGAACTGCAAAAAACATATTGTTATGTGTACAAGAACTCTTGGGAAGTGTCTTCTAATAAGGATGATAAATGAGGCTGCAATAAGTTTAGTGATTGGAGTGAACTATAGTAGTCTAGATATAAAGTAGTATGCGGAACATAAATATTTTCACTAGAAATGGCAGAACAACAATGATATAACCAAAAAAATACCAGAATGATATCAGAATAACACCAGAAAGAGAGCCTTGATTAATGATAACAGTTCTCACTTTCCTCTTTGAGGGGGAAACCTCTAGTAGAGCAAAGCTCTATTACAATAATATCCAAGACAAAACTTCTCATACCCTCTACTCCTATTTATACTAAATCTGTCTATCCAAAAGAACAATCTAGAGGAAGATCCATCTAGAAGAAGAAGCTTCTATTAGGTCTTCTTACATTTGACTTATTATTCCTTATTCATAGCCCTTATTAATATTGGCCTTTATTACATGGAAATATATTATTCTACCTATGTGAGGGGTTAGGGAGGTTAGGTACCTAACATATTCTCCTCCTTAAAAACAAAATTGTCCTCAAGGCTTTAGATGAAGAAATTGTTGCAGAATGGTAGCTAGTTGCCAAGTGGCATCTGATGGAGTTATATATTTCCACTGGACTAACACTTTCTTGATGGTGTGTTGACACAGATGACGCTCATGTTGGTCCAAAACTTCTTGTGGATGCATCCAGATGGATCCTTCTTCATCCAACTTGGGAAGGCTGGTTTGAGTTTGGCACTTAGTTCCAATCACCTTCTTGAAGGAGGAGACATGAAAAATAGGATGGAGCTTAAAATGACTAAGAAAAGATAATTGATAGGCCACCTGTCCCACACACTTGAGAACGGTATAAGGACCATAAAATTTAGGGGTCATTTTTTGACAATGGTCAGCCTTGAGTGAATTTTTCTTATAAGGTTGTAGTCGAAGAAAAATTGAGTCTCCTTCAGCAAATTGACATTCAGAGCGACCTTGATCTTCTTGTTGCTTCATCTGATTCTGGGCCATGACCCAATTCTCTTTAAGGGTACAGATAATATCCTCTCAAGCTATAAGTGTTTGGTCAACTTCCTAGACCTTCGAGACCCTTGGCAGGTATGAGATTACCGAAGGTGGATTTTTTCCATATACTACTTCAAAAGGAGTCATGTGAGTAGTTGTATGGTAAGAAGTGTTGTACCACCATTCGACTAGTGGTAACCATTGAGCTCATTGATTTTTCCTTTACGATGCAAAAAAACTCAAATATGTTTCCAAACACTTGTTGACAACTTCATTTTGACCATCGTTCTGGGGATGATAAGTTGTGCTGAGATGCAATTGGGTGTCCTGTAGCCTGAACAAGTCTTGCCAAAAATTTCTGGTGAAAGTGGGGTGTCAATAATAAAAAATAGAATGAGGCATGCCATGAAGCTTGAAGACCTAATTGATGAAACATTGAGCCACAATGGAAGCGGTAAATGGGTGTTGAAGAGAAAAAAAATGAGCATACTTGGAAAGATAACCAATGACCACCATGATGACTAATTTATTTCCTGATTTAGGTAAGCCTAGAATAAAATCTATAGAGATATCCCTCCAAATAGCAGGTGTGATCGGAAGCAGTTGTAGTGTACTAGGAGCTTTGACTGTTTCTCTCTTGTTGCATTGACAAACATCACATTCTACCACAAAATTGTGAACGTCTTGCTTCATACCATCCCATAAAAAAGAACGTTTGACCGGGTCATAGGTTTTGGTAAACTCTGAGTGCCTATATGTGGGTGTAGCATGAAGCTCAAAAAGTACCGTGGATTTAAGTTGTGACTAT
The DNA here is from genome assembly GCA_010110895.2 of Picea sitchensis. NCBI lineage: Eukaryota > Viridiplantae > Streptophyta > Pinopsida > Pinales > Pinaceae > Picea > Picea sitchensis. The sequence goes on along the minus strand of SNQJ01S0186004.1, from coordinate 26,519 downwards.
TTACTTAAATACAAATTTCCCTTTTAGCGAAGCTCATCATTGTGCCAAGAGTACCATGGGTAAACTGGAGAATTGGTCTGCAATTGTTGGATTGGATGCAAAATTTTGGGATCTTGTAGCCATTCCTAAAAAACAACTTGGAGCCAATATAGTACAATTAAGGAGAGGGATAAAATGGACCCTTCATCTTCATATTTTCTTGAAAGTGCATCAGCAACCACATTATCTTTTCTTTTCTTGTAAATGATCTCATAATCATATCCAAATATCCTAGTCACCCATTTTTGTTTCTCTTGGGAGGAAGGGCCTTGTTCCATAAAATACGTGAGGCTTTGATGACCTTGCTTAATTTGGAAGCGCTTCCTTAATATATAAGGGTGACAAAGATCCACTGCATGCAGAATAGCCAACATTTCCTTTTCATATATTGATTGGACCAAATGTTTCTCTGACAGTTGTTTGCTGATAAAGGCCAAAGGCCGACCATATTGCATAAGTACTTCTCAAATTCCTCTCCCAGAAGCATCACATTCCAGGAAAAAGGTCTTTGTGAAATGAAGAAGGGCCATGATTGGAGTGGTGCACATGTTCTCCTTCAAGGTTTTAAAGTCTTGATCAGTTGGGGGAGTCCAAGTGAAAGAATTATTTTTAAGGAGATCAGTGAGAGGTGCCACAATATTTCCATAATTCTTAACAAACTTTCTATAATAGCCTATTAAACCAAGAAATCCATGATAAATTTTGAGAGTCTTTGGTCAAGGAAAATCCTTCATAGCTTCAATCTCTTTAGGATCCACCCTGACACCTACCTTGCTAACAGTATGACCCAAGTTCTCGACTTCTGAGGAGCCAAAAGAACATTTAGATTGTTTGAGGAAAAGTTGGTAATGAGAGATTAGATGTAGAAATTGATCCACATGAGAAAGATGGGATGTATGGGTTTTACTATAGATGAGGATATCATCAAAGAAAAAAAATAAAAAATGACAGAGAAAAGGACGAAAGACATGACTCATGAGGCTTTGGAAAGTGGAGGGAGCATTACACAAACCAAAGGGTATGACGAAAAACTCATAGTGGCCCTTATGAGTTTGAAAGGAAGTCTTAGGAATGTATTTCTCATTCATACTATCTGGGGGTAGCCAGAACGAGGATCAAGTTTAGAAAAGAACTGGGCACCACTCAATTCATCCAAGAGGTCATCAATGACATGAATGGGAAATTTGTCTTTGATGGTGAGTTTGTTGAGGGCACAGAAGTCAAGACACATGAACCAAGAGCCTTCTTTATTAAGGAACATGACCACAAGAGAATATTAGGGGATCGTACTAGGACGGATAACACTTGCAGTGAGCAATTCTTGAACAATTTTCTCAATTTCATTTTTTTGTGAAACATGATGACGATAGGGACAAACATTGGGAGGAAGGTTGTCGAGGACAAGGGGAATGGAATGATCATGAACACCACAGGAAGAAGTAAGTCCCCAGGAGTGGAAAAAATGACTTGATGTTTGGAGAGGATGGATTGGAGGTCTTGCGGCACAGAGGGTGTCTCAATGGCATGAATGGTATGGAGTTGTGCAATAATGCCAGAATGACCTTTTTTGAGGAGATTTTCCATGCAATGGGAACTGATTGTCTCTGAGGAACTGACGGTGATGCCTTGGAACTTATATTGTTGTCCCTCCTGGTTGAATTGCATGGTTAATTCCTTAAAATCCATGAGAATGGGACCCGTAGTAATTATCCATTGTGCACCCAACACAATGTCAAAACCTCCCATGTCGATAGAAAACATATGATATTTCACTTTGTACTGACCAATTTGGAGAAGCACATTTTCACAAGCCCCCCCACATTTCATCGACCCTCCATTAGCAAGAATGATTTGAAAATTATTGACAACAAATATATAAAAATTAGTTTCTTGGGAAATGCGGCGATGAACAAAATTATGGGTGCTTCCACTATCAACAAGGATGATGACCTTCTGATGCTTAATGTAACCAATTATCTTGAGGGTTTGGCGAGTAGAGAACCTAGGAAGATCATTTAGGGAAATGACCGGTTCAACTTTGGGAGGGTTTAGGCATGGGGTCATGTCAGTGGGTTTAGGTGACTCGGCCATGGTGGGGCCTCAACATCGTCTTCCAAAACATCCTTGGAGATGGCCATAAAAAAATTAGTTCTGTACACTTGTGCCCAGGAAAATATTTGTCATCACAATTTTAACAAATTTCTTTGAGTTAGCATTCATCCATTTCTTCCCTGATCAATTTCTAGATCTTTAGTGGAGTGGAAGGAGGAGTAGGAGTGACTGTTTTAGGGAGAGGAATAAAGGAGGGTTTTCAGGTTTGAGAAGATATAGCCTCTTGTGCTTCCTTAGCTCTTTTAGTAGCTTCCACATAACTTTGATGTTGATCCATGAGTACATGGGCACAAATCGCATCCTTAAGGCCACTGATAAAACATTCTCAAAAAAAAGAATTAGGCATGCCCTCTGTACGGAAATCCAATCGCTCAAAAGAGGCTATAAATTGTTCCACTCTGCCAAATTGTTTCAACTTTTTCAAATGGCGTAAATGGTTGGTGTCAGTATAAAATCATTCATAAATCTCTTCCTCAAATTGTGTCCAAACCACATACCCTTGGCGAACCTTTTTTCTCTATTTTCACCATCGCCAACATTCTTGATCTACATCAAGAACACCATATCGAAGTTTGGCAAACTCATATGTAATTCCATACAAAGAGAAATGATGTTCCATTTGAGTTACTTAGCCAGTGGGATCTAAGCCATCAAATTTTTTCACATCCACACAGGCATGTGAAGTAGAGGAATTAGAGGAAGTTTCACCTTCAGAGTGCAAAGGCAGGTCAGAGGAGGGAATATCTGCAACGATATTCATCTTGGCATAGATCATGCTGGTGAAGGATGCAAATTGGGTACCGAGGTCCTGTTTGATGGTTTCCATTTTGGCGTCTATGGAGGAATGCATGTTTTTATTGATGGTGGAAAAATTGTTACTGAGCTGCCTCACTTCCTATTGGGTTTCTATAAAATTAGAGGACAAGGAATTGAAGTGATCTTCCAAGTCTTGGCTATGGGTCTGGGCCACGATGAAGAAGGGAAACAAAAAGGGATGGGTGGGACCACAAAGAAAATAGGTTATGGGTGAAGTGTATCATGACGATTAGGGCGATGAGGGGAATCCAATGGCGTAAGGCCCAAATAATGGTGTTGGAAGGGGGTCGAATCTACGTGATTTTTTTTTCTTCTGAAAAATGATAGGTATGACTCTGATAAGGGCGAAGAAAGGAATCTAACGGGATAGGGCTCAAACAATGGTGCCAACAGGATCATTTTTTATTTTTATTTTTTACTCCTGAGAAGTTATACTCTGATACGAAGAATAGTGCATTGTTGAAATGCCCAAATTCTTAACAGGAAGAAATGTGTAGTAATTTTGCAACTTGAATGCACGAGGCACAATTGTGCGGCAATAGATATTGATTGTTCTGCTTTTGTTTCTGTCCCAAGGGTTAGGGTATGCAGGTTGTCTACAGACAACGGTTTTCTCTGTGCTATAGCTCTTTGATATACGTGCGGGGTCCAACACTAGTACTTGACCTCATATCTCAGGGAACCAACTAAGTAGGCTAGACTGTGACCTTAGTCGTATTACCCGACTACCCAAGTAATATATATTATCTTCCTAAGTGTTGTTCTTGATGAAACTATAACAATTAGGTGACTGATCATTTTATCTATGGAGGGCTTCAAGAGATCTAGGTTGATTTGTATACATGTGTTGTCTGATGTGCTACCACTTGAAGGGGTACCAACATGGGTTACAAGGGTGGCCAACAAATGTGTGCTTAAGTACCACTTGTATTGCTTGTGTGTATGAATCCCTGATCGCGGCTTTATGCGTATAACGACAAATCTCTATATCTTTAAGATGTCAGAATACGTCTCTACCCTGAAAAAAAAAATTAACCCACAATTTTCTGCCAAGGAAAGTGCTCTGATACCACTTATAGTATTCCAGATATAAAATAGTACGCAGAAAAAAAAATATTGTAGTTTGAAATGGAAAAACAACAATGATATAACCAGAACAACACCAGAATAATCCCAGAATAACACTAGAAAGAGAACCTTGATTAATGATAACAATGTTCACTTGCCTCTTCGAGGGGGAAATCTCTAGCAGATCAAAGATCTATAACAATAATATCCAAGACAAAACTTCTCATACCCTCTACTCCTATTTATACTAAATCTATCTATCCAAAAGAATAATCTAGAGGAAGATCCTTCTAGAAGCAGAAGCTTCTATTAGGTCATCTTACATTTGACTTATTCTTCCTTATTGATAGGCCTTTCTTACATGGAAACATATTATTATACCTACATGAGGGTTTAGGGAGGTTAGGTCCCTAAAATGAAAAATCACAACAAACCCTCTTTCTTGGTGGTTTGAAGACCGCGATGCCAAGTTCCTATGGGAGAAGAAGAGTAATCTTCATCCCTTTTTATTTACTGAACATAAAAAGAGACCTCTCTCGTTGCATCATACTCTAGATAGGGGGTGGTCAGTTGTGAAATCATAACATAAGTTGTGCCTAAAGTTGGGTGGAAAATGGCACACCTTTAACAATTGCCGACAATTTCTAAATTTCAGATAAGTGTTTTTTGTGTAATTGTATTTCCATGTCAAGTTTCCTTAAATTAAGGAATTCATGTGTTATTTATTTGAAGAATTTATTATTGTTACTCTAACTATTTGTCTAGCTGGGAAATCGGAAATAAGACTTGGAAAGAACATTTTGTTGTTGGCTTTCTACTTGTCCTTTTTTTGGAAAAGAAGCGCTTAGTAATTGTTTGTCATTCACATTATGGATAGAGTGTTGTCCTGGAAAATCTGCTAGGTATCATAATTTAAGAGAGAGGTTCATATCTTTGTGTAGTCTCAGGAGGATGAGCCAAATATTGAAGGGAGGGAAAGTGTTTCTAAATTTAAATAATGAGAAAATAATGAGGAATAGAAAAAAAATATCTTAATTTGAAATAAAATGAAAAATTGAGAATTCAATGCTTCATGGTTAATTAAGTTTCATTAGGAAATGGTAAGAAAGGAATTTTACCATTGGATGAAAAGAAAGGAACATAGGGAAAGGAACAAATAGGAACTAGACAATCAAGTAGTCCAACAACGAATACCAGGAAATCATCGTAGCGCATTCAACCAACAAAAATCAGGGTGATAGTAAAGAAGTAGAGGAAGAAGGAAACAATACATAGGGCCTCAGTACTAGAAACTGAGCGCACAGAAGGAACAAAGGGGGAAGATCAGAAAAAAAGATAACATCTTTATCCAGGAGGGAAAAAGTGGAGACCTACTAGAGCCGAATAAACCCACGCAAACAAAGACAACAACAAAGAGAAGACCAGTGATGAAGATAGGAGGACAATGAAAGAATATGAGGGTGAAGAAGCAGACCCCTCAGCTTACAATAACTGAGGATGATGAAGAATTGGTTGGAAAAAAAGTGCAGAATCGAGGAGAAGAAGCATTATACATCACAAATTCACAAAGAGAAGAATTAATGAAAATTTTGATGGAGGTTAAAGAAGCTTTGGAAAGCCTACAGATCAATGTAGCACAACAAAAAGACACAATGCGATAGGAGTGAACCCATGAAGAAAAGGAGATAGTACATAAAACAACAATGGGAAGTGATACTTTCCAAATTAAGCAAGGCATGCTACAAATAGACAAGGACATAGTGCAAGAGATGAGTAACCTACAGAAGAAGATGAAGTCAATCCATATGGAAAAGTAGTTGAGGCAGGCTCAGTTGGAGCCACTGAAGGTAGGTGAAGAAACGATCATTACAAATTTAGAAGCAACAAAGAGAAGGATATAACAACTACATTTGGAGAGTATAGAAGTGTTGAAGGAGCACAATATAGATTAGTTGGTGTAAAATATTGCATAAAGTAGTGCGCAAGAAAAAAACACAAGTACAATAGTTGATAGAAAGATAGTCAATGCAGGAGAAAAACACTGCCCAAGTGGCTTGGGACGAGCCACAAGTAAGTGTTGGGGGACTATTGGCGCACACTATTTTGGGGAAATGCACAACAATTTTGGAAGACAGTTGATAAAGGGACCACAAATGGAGCGCACACCAAAAGTCAAAGAAAAGAAACGCGTTGGGGAATAAAGAAAAACAGTGCAAGGAAGAGGAAAGTAAAATACAGAAATAAGGATAACATGATGAGGACAAGGTTGGATCGTGGACCAGCCATGCATAGGAGGTTGTAATGTGGACAAACTTAAGTCACTTAGGGTTAGGGTTTTTGTCATGATGTAATGGGTTTAACCCACTTTTTATAGTATAAATATGTAGTATACAATCCGAGGAGGGATATCTAAGTATTATATGTGGAATTCCTCTCATTTTGAGTCACAATTACTTGTCTTTGGTTGAGAGATGTGGAACTCATATTGAGTCAATTTTGGAGACTTATAGATTGTAACTGAGGGTCAGGTCGAAAGATGTGGAGCATGGTGCGACATTTGTTAGCCTCACATCACCATACACCAAACTTATTATGTAATGCATGCAACACAAAACCTTGATGAAGATGAATAAAGAAGCAGATATTGCCATATCTTTGTGGACGTAGCCCCGGGGGGTGAACCACAATAAAAAATTGTTTCATTGTTTGGAATGTTTCTTTTATATGGATTATGATGAATGTATGAATGAATGTATGTATGTATGTATGAATGAATGAATCTATTAGAATGCAGCGCACACTAGATTAGTCATGATATTTTATGCAAAATGAATCTTAATAAATGATTATGGTTATAGAATGGTAGATATGAGGAATATTAAAGTAGGGTAGTATGTCTAACATCCCCATGAGCAACATCCCTTCCATGACTGTAGACATCTAGATCCTATAGTCACCCATAAGCCATCTTGGGCGAGACTACATTATTCGCCTTGTGCACAGTGTTTCCTTTTGGTCTCCAAAAGGTCCGATGGATTATACATTTTTGTTGGAGAAATAAGGTGGAACCCGGGTCAGGAAAAACATCCAACATAAATCTATCCAGGAGGGATGAGATTCCATTAAGACCTCAAGTGAATTTGAAAGTATTTGACAACTGGGAAGTAGATCTTGTAGGAACAATTAATCCACTAGCTAGAAGATCAGAAGAAAGGTATATCATTACAACAAAAAAATATTTAACCATAAGGATAGAAGCAACAATAGTGAAATATTGCAGAGTAGATACTGCAGTGTGTTATCACCCCATAAATTATGGGAATCAACTCATGACTTGGATATTATCTGTATCTAGTGATCTTGTTGACAAATGATATTTCATTTCTTCAAATAATTTGTAAGGAAAAAGAAAAAGGAAAAAGAAAAAGAAAAAGGAAAAGGAAAAAGAAAAAGAAAAAGAAAAGAAAAGAAAAGAGGGCATAAAAGAATGGAGACAAAAACCCCATGCAATAATAGCAACTTGGTCATACCTTTCAAGCATGACCAAGTTCTTTTAAATTTTCAATGTTGATAGCATAGTGAATGCATCTGATCAGACCATCTAATCTTGGTCAGATAGCCCCTAGGTTAGAATTAGTGAATACGTCTGACCAGACTGTCTAATCCTGGTCAGACAGCCCCCAGGATAGGATTAGTGAATAAGTCTGACCAGACTGTCTAATCCTGGTCAGATAGCCCTTAGGAAGAATAAAATCTTAACACAACAGTCTAACCTGGGTTATTCGTCTTGTGATAGAAGGTTAGAAGGTAGACTAGTCGCTTGGCCTGCCTTGCCCAAATAAAACCCACCCGAAAAGGTGCTACCTCAAGTTTTTC